>JAWNOW010000161.1:0-45579 GCA_035045625.1 Drosophila formosana | reverse complement strand
TTGATCAATTAGGTCGAGCAAAATATTTTTCGTGTCTAGACCTTATCTCTGGATTCTACCAAATAGAACTTGAAGAAAATTCAAGAAATATAGCATCCTTTTCTACGAGCATCGGCTCTTACCTTACTGTTTGAAAATAGCGCCTAATTCATTTCAAAGAATGATGACAATCGCATTTACTGGACTTGAACCGTCACAAGCATTCCTATGCATGGATGACTTGATTGTCATTGGTTGTTCTGAAAAGCAAACATCTCAAAAACGTTTTCGATCTGTGCAGAACAAACAACCTCAACAAAGATGTAAAATTCGAATGGACATCTGATTGCCAGAATGCCTTTGAACATCTTAAAACAGCATTTATGAATCCAACTTTATTAGAATACCCCGATTTTAGCAAAGAATTTTGCATTATCACAGATGCTAGCAAAGAAGCATGTGGAGCAGTTCTATGTTTTTTTAAACATGGAAAAATTACTGCAAGATATTGTGTTGGCGTTTTATATACTAATGGAACTGTTGACTTAGTTCAGTTCTTAGGAGGCTTAAAATGCAATCCGGTATAAATTAAATCAGCCAACTCAAAGTGACACCGTAGGAAAATATCTTTGAACAAGTTTCAATTGACAATTTCAAGGAAATGGGCAACAAAATATTGAAATCATTAAGAGTAGCGCTACTCAACCCGGTGACCCTTATTAAAAATGAACAAGTATGATACATGCAACTTATTTCGAGAGAAAATGAAAAACTTAAATGATATTTTAACAAAAAATATACCAAAGAATATACTGAAAAAAATCCATAACATACCGACATGGTCAAACTGTCAACCAAACAAACAAAGCGCGAGTAGCTGCAAGTGAACTTTAAATATAAAATTGATTCTTTAATAACTTTCAATACTCTAGGTCTTTTATTACGGCTTTTACTGGCTTTTGGGGGGAAAGGGGCGTGACAAAAATCTAAAACAAACTTGATCTGCGTAGGACCTATAAGAGTACTGTCACCAAATTTGGTAGCTCTAGCTCTTATAGTCTCTGAGATCTAGGTGTTCATACAGAGGGACAGACGGACATGGCTATATCGTCTCGGTTGTTGACACTGATCAAGAATATATATGCTTTATGTGGTCGGAGATGCCTCCTTCTGCCTGTTACAAACATTTTCTGTTGGCACTAAGTTATAATACCCTTCTACCCTATGGGTAGCAAGTATAAAAATTAATGATCTGAAAAATACATTTGACAAATCTGAGAAAAGACCGATACAAAATAAAACAATCAATAAGCATGCGAAAATATTAGTAAATTGTTTCAATCAAGCACGCATTCTAATACATGGCCCTATGAGTAGCGGGTATAAAAATTGATGATCTAATAAATACATTTGACAAATCTGAGAAAAGACCGATACAAAATAATACAATCAATAAGCATGCGAAAATATTAATAAATTGTTTCAATCAAGCTCGCATTCTAATACATGGCCAGAAAGAACAAGTAAGAAAGCTACAGTCGAGAGTGCTCGACCGTATGATACCCGCAACCAATTTCGAGAGAAAACAAAAAACTTAAATGATATTTTAACAAAAAATATACCGAATATACTAAAACTTGTTTTTTGTATATATTTGAAAATAGCGGGTAAAAATCCACAACACCGTTATGGTCATACTGTCAACTAAACAAACAAAGCGCGGGCAGCTGCAAGTGAATTTTCCATATAAAATTGATTCTTTAATAACTTCCTTGTTTTTCATTCGATCTCAACCAAATTCACAGGAATCATTGAAAATATAATTATTATTATGCACACCAAAATTCAATGCTCTAGGTCTATTATTACGGCTTTTACAGACTTGTGGGGGCGGAAAGGGGCGTGGCATCCAACTTTTGAAATAAACTTGATCTGCGTAGCACCTATAGGAGTACTGTCCCCAAATTTGGTAGCTCTAGCTCTTATAGTCTCTGAGATCTAGGTGTTCATACAGACGGACAGACGGACAGACGGACATGGCTATAACGTCTCGGCTGTTGACACTGATCAAGAATATATATACTTTATGGGGTCGGAGATGCCTCCTTCTGCCTGTTACATACATTTTCTGTTGGCACTAAGTTACAATACCCTTCTACCCTATGGGTAGCGGGTATAAAAACTAGATAAAGTTCACTGGTCTCAAATATCAAAATTTTTGAGCAGACTTCGAGCAGATTTGAGATCCGTAAAGGTGAAGTATTATTTGGATATAACAATACCAACTATCCTAAACACACCTCTGACAATTGAAACTGGTGATGAACCGGAATAAATAGAATCAGCCGAGATTGACTGAGTAGAACCACAAGATCTTGAATTGTCAAATCCAGAAATTGAAGAAAAAGATTTAAAAAATCTAACAATTCCTGCTGTTTTAATTCAATTTGAGTTATCATACAAAAGACTTAACGGATTCCGATACGAAATCCAGTGTCATAGAATAAAAATTCGGTAACACAATGGCACAATCTAATATTGATTTTATAAATACTGCATCCAAGCTTATACCATGTTTCGATGATAAAGCTGAAAACCTAACAAGTTTTATTGATGCATTGGATGCTTAAGGATGCTGCCAGAAATCTAATCGGAAATGCAGCAACAGTAACTGAAGTCACTTCCTGATTAAATGGCCAAGTCAGAGGCGAAACCGTAGAAGTATTGTCAGCGAACCTGGTGAACCTACAGCAACGCAATAAAATTGCCAACCAATATACAGTAGATGGTGGTTTGGCCCTGTAGTTAGCCAGAAGTTATTCAACTCAGCATGCAGTCAAAGCAATGACAAAAATTGCGCAATCGATAAGGTAAAACTTATCATGCAAGCTGGTACATTCATTACAATGAATGATGTAATATCCAAATTTGTAAATAGTTGCACAGAAGTAATAGTCAAACACTGTCCTCCACTTCAAAAATTATCCACAGCGAGACGGAAACCGCGGACGTGGAAATCAATGAAATAACTATCGTAGTAACAATGATAGAGGAGGCCAATATAGAGGAACCTCTGGAGGACGTGGCAACTTGAATCGAGGCAACAACAACAACAATGGTAACAATGTACGACACGCTCAAGGCATGTCGCAAAACCTTTAGGTTCTTTAGGTTTAGAATTTCTCAAAATGTCTCGTTGTGAAGTAATAAGAAAAATTAACGCAACTACCGAATACAACCTAATACCTAATCAGGGGATAGGAGATGGTATGTTTGTTGGTACTTCAATATCAAATTACGAATAATGAGTACAACCAACACTAATAAATTTCTAAATATAAACAAAATAAATATTGAACCACTATCCAATTATCAATTAGCAAACTCTAAAGATTCTCAAAGAGCAGAATATATTCTTACAAAATTAAAGACGAATTTTTCACTAGAATTCAATAAAATCATGACTGAATTATGTTGAAAATATACAGATATATTTCGATTGGAAACTGAACCAATCTCGACCAATACTTTTACAAACAAAAATTAAGATTGAAATAATTGATATAAAAAAAATTACAGAACTCCTCATTCTCAACAAGATGAACTAGCTAAACAAGTTAACAAACTTGTAGAAGATGGCATTGTAGAACCTTCTGTGTCTGAATATAATGGACCATTATTATTAGTTCCAAAGAAATCCTTACCGGACGCATATGAGAGAAGATGGCGTTTAGTAAGTGACTATCGTCAAATTAATAAGAAATTATTAATTTATAAATTTCCACTTCCAAGAATAGATGATATTCTTGATCAATTAGGTCGAGCAAAATATTTTTCGTGTCTAGACCTTATGTCTGGATTCTACCAAATAGAACTTGAAGAAAATTCAAGAAATATAGCATCCTTTTCTACGAGCATCGGCTCTTACCTTACTGTTTGAAAATAGCGCCTAATTCATTTCAAAGAATGATGACAATCGCATTTACTGGACTTGAACCGTCACAAGCATTCCTATGCATGGATGACTTGATTGTCATTGGTTGTTCTGAAAAGCAAACATCTCAAAAACGTTTTCGATCTGTGCAGAACAAACAACCTCAACAAAGATGTAAAATTCGAATGGACATCTGATTGCCAGAATGCCTTTGAACATCTTAAAACAGCATTTATGAATCCAACTTTATTAGAATACCCCGATTTTAGCAAAGAATTTTGCATTATCACAGATGCTAGCAAAGAAGCATGTGGAGCAGTTCTATGTTTTTTTAAACATGGAAAAATTACTGCAAGATATTGTGTTGGCGTTTTATATACTAATGGAACTGTTGACTTAGTTCAGTTCTTAGGAGGCTTAAAATGCAATCCGGTATAAATTAAATCAGCCAACTCAAAGTGACACCGTAGGAAAATATCTTTGAACAAGTTTCAATTGACAATTTCAAGGAAATGGGCAACAAAATATTGAAATCATTAAGAGTAGCGCTACTCAACCCGGTGACCCTAATTAAAAATGAACAAGTATGATACATGCAACTTATTTCGAGAGAAAATGAAAAACTTAAATGATATTTTAACAAAAAATATACCAAAGAATATACTGAAAAAAATCCATAACATACCGACATGGTCAAACTGTCAACCAAACAAACAAAGCGCGAGTAGCTGCAAGTGAACTTTAAATATAAAATTGATTCTTTAATAACTTTCAATACTCTAGGTCATTTATTACGGCTTTTACTGGCTTTTGGGGGAAAGGGGCGTGCCAAAAATCTAAAACAAACTTGATCTGCGTAGGACCTATAAGAGTACTGTCACCAAATTTGGTAGCTCTAGCTCTTATAGTCTCTGAGATCTAGGTGTTCATACAGAGGGACAGACGGACATGGCTATATCGTCTCGGTTGTTGACACTGATCAAGAATATATATGCTTTATGTGGTCGGAGATGCCTCCTTCTGCCTGTTACAAACATTTTCTGTTGGCACTAAGTTATAATACCCTTCTACCCTATGGGTAGCGAGTATAAAAATTAATGATCTGAAAAAAAAATTTGACAAATCTGAGAAAAGACCGATACAAAATAAAACAATCAATAAGCATGCGAAAATATTAATAAATTGTTTCAATCAAGCTCGCATTCTAATACATGGCCAGAAAGAACAAGTAAGAAAGCTACAGTCGAGAGTGCTCGACCGTATGATACCCGCAACCCATTTCGAGAGAAAACAAAAAACTTAAATGATATTTTAACAAAAAATATACCGAATATACTAAAACTTGTTTTTTGTATATATTTGAAAATAGCGGGTAAAAATCCACAACACCGTTATGGTCATACTGTCAACTAAACAAACAAAGCGCGGGCAGCTGCAAGTGAATTTTCCATATAAAATTGATTCTTTAATAACTTCCTTGTTTTTCATTCGATCTCAACCAAATTCACAGGAATCATTGAAAATACAATTATTATTATGCACACCAAAATTCAATGCTCTAGGTCTATTATTACGGCTTTTACAGACTTGTGGGGGCGGAAAGGGGCGTGGCATCCAATTTTGAAATAAACTTGATCTGCGTAGCACCTATAGGAGTACTGTCCCCAAATTTGGTAGCTCTAGCTCTTATAGTCTCTGAGATCTAGGTGTTCATACAGACGGACAGACGGACATGGCTATATCGTCTCGGCTGTTGACACTGATCAAGAATATATATACTTTATGGGGTCGGAGATGCCTCCTTCTGCCTGTTACATACATTTTCTGTTGGCACTAAGTTATAATACCCTTCTACCCTATGGGTAGCGGGTATAAAAACTAGATAAAGTTCACTGGTCTCAAATATCAAAATTTTTGAGCAGACTTCGAGCAGATTTGAGATCCGTAAAGGTGAAGTATTATTTGGATATAACAATACCAACTATCCTAAACACACCTCTGACAATTGAAACTGGTGATGAACCGGAATAAATAGAATCAGCCGAGATTGACTGAGTAGAACCACAAGATCTTGAATTGTCAAATCCAGAAATTGAAGAAAAAGATTTAAAAAATCTAACAATTCCTGCTGTTTTAATTCAATTTGAGTTATCATACAAAAGACTTAACGGATTCCGATACGAAATCCAGTGTCATAGAATAGAAATTCGGTAACACAATGGCACAATCTAATATTGATTTTATAAATACTGCATCCAAGCTTATACCATGTTTCGATGATAAAGCTGAAAAACTAACAAGTTTTATTGATGCATTGGTCATAATGGAGTCAATAAAAGGCGAACACGAACAGTAAGCTGTTTCAATAATAAAAACAAAGCTTAAGGATGCTGCCAGAAATCTAATCGGAAATGCAGCAACAGTAACTGAAGTCACTTCCTGATTAAATGGCCAAGTCAGAGGCGAAACCTTAGAAGTATTGTCAGCGAACCTGATGAACCTACAGCAACGCAATAAAATTGCCAACCAATATACAGTAGATGGGGGTTTGGCCCTGTAGTTAGCCAGAAGTTATTCAACTCAGCATGCAGTCAAAGCAATGACAAAAATTGCGCAATCGATAAGGTAAAACTTATCATGCAAGTTGGTAAATTCATTACAATGAATGATGTAATATCCAAATTTGTAAATAGTTGCACAGAAGTAATAGTCAAACACTGTCCTCCACTTCAAAAATTATCCACAGCGAGACGGAAACCGCGGACGTTGGTTGGTTGGTTGGTTAGGCAGGCAGCTCGACCGGAGTCGAGAGCACCCGGAGACCATATGGTCCATTGTGATGCCTGTGTGGACTGTAGGAATAGGAGGGATTGGGAGGGATTGTTGGGATAATTGGAGGAAAGGCTCTGATTATATTTGTCTACATGCTACTGGCCAGTTCTGTTGGGCTGCGGTAACCTCTGGAACCAACCAGTAGAGTCGAGGAAAAGCGCCATGTTCTCCAGCCGAATATTCCCAAGACTGCCCAGTTCCGCAAAGAAAGGCTTGCCCAGAAATTGGGTCCGCCTTCTAAGAAGTGCAGGGCAGTCACAGAGAAGATGCTGGATACTCTCGGTTTCCTCTTCGTCCCCGCAACTGCGACAGAAGTCCTGTTGGGGTCCACCGTACCGTTGAGCCATACGGCCGATGTAGCAGTGTCCCGTTAAGACTCCTGTCAGTAACCTTATCTTGTTCCTATTTAGGTTTAAGAGCTCGGTTGTTCGCTTGGGACTGTATCTTGGCCAGAGTGCTTTTGACACCTCACAGCCTGGTGATGCTGCCCAGTGTCTCTCAGCCGCCGTTCTCATGGAACAATTAAGTTCCGATAGCACGTGCTGAATAGGTCTCTTTATATCGTCCGCCGCGAGAGTTTCTGATGACGCTGATCCCATCCGAGCACATTCATCAGCCGCCTCGTTACCTGGTACTCCCATGTGCCCAGGTACCCAGACAAGTCTGACAGAGTGTGGTTGGCATAGGTTCAGTGACATCACTGTGTCTCGGGTTAGTTTGCTCTTAATGGTGTTCGATGCGAGTGCTTTTATCGCTGATTGGCTGTCGACATAGATGGACACGTCCCTCGGGCTCCCGCCCAGTGTCCGTACCAACTTGGTCGCTTGCCAGACAGCGTAAATCTCCGCTTGAAACACACTACACCAGTTAGGAAGACGAAAGGAAAGCTTGGTTGCAAGGTCTTCGGAGAAGACCCCAGATCCAGTGCCTTCTATCGTCTTTGATCCGTCTGTGTAGATTGACAACTCATTCTGCCTCAAAGGAGATTCCTGTTGCCAATCGGATCTGTCAGGGAATTCAGCTGTAAACCTGTCATCCCACTTATGCTCTGGTACCCAGTAGTCGTTCTCAGCCACAGTCAATTCTACTGTACGTAGAATGGAGTTGTGACCTGCACCAGGCTTAAGGAGGCATTGGGCGTGAAGCCTGACCGCACTCCTTGCTGCCGCGTGCTCGAGGAAGACTCCGATGGGCTCCAGATTTAACATTACATCCAGCGCTGCTTGGGGGGTAGAACGAATACATCCTGTTATTCCCAAGCAAGCTAGTCTCTGGACTTTGCGGAGATTGTTTAGATAGGAGTCGGTGTGCCCCGCCTCCCACCATACAAGAGCCCCGTACGTCAGTATAGGTCTGACAATTGCAGTGTAGAACCAGTGAAGGATGTACGGTTGCAATCCCCATCCTTTACCAAAGGTCTTTTTGCACACAAAGAAGGCTTGTAACGCTTTCTTCATCCTTTCCTCCGAGTTTCTCCTCCAGGAGAGTTTGGAGTCCAGGATTACTCCAAGGTACTTAGCCTCCTTTGATAACTTGAGCTCTGTCCCTCCCAGTGACGGAAGCTTGAAGCTCGGTATCTTATATTTTCGAGTGAACAGAACAAGTTCGGTCTTTTGTGGGTTGGCCCCAAGACCGTTGTGTTCTGCCCATCGCAGAGTTTCACTCAGTGCGGCGCTCATTAGCTCACTGACTGTTGGCAGGAATCTGCCAGTTACCATTAGAACCAGGTCGTCCGCATAAGCAGTCACTCTGCATCCCTTATACTTCAGTTTGAGAAGAAGGTCATTAAGGACAATGTTCCACAACAAGGGGGATATCACACCCCCTTGCGGGGTACCCCTGGTTGCCCTTCTCCTGATAGTTGAGGCGCAGAGTTGGGCGTTTATCATTCTGTGGCGAAGCATGTTGCTAAGCCATCGAGTGATTGTCGGGTGTGAGCCTATGTTGACAAGTGCTGCCGTTATAGACTCGATCCTGACATTGTTAAAGGCACCCTCTATGTCGAGAAATGCCGCTAACGTAAACTCCTTCCTTTGCAGTGTGCCTTCAATTGTGCTAACCACCTCGTGCAGAGCAGTCTCTACTGATCTACCTTTGAGGTAGGCGTGTTGGGACTTGCTAAAAGTGTGAGGTGTTAGCTTACTTCTGAGATGAAGGTCCAGAAGTCTCTCTAGTGTTTTCAATAAAAACGATGAGAGACTTATGGGCCTATAGTCTTTTGCTGAGCAGTGGTTTATCTTTCCTGCTTTGGGAATGAATGCCACCCTCACTTCTCTCCAGGATTTTGGAATGTATCCTGTAAGAAGACATCCCCTGAAGATTTCTAGTAGCCATTGCGACAGATGTACGCATACCATCTGTAACATGACCGGTCTGATGTCATCCGGTCCTGCTGATTTGTAGGGGTGGAACGACTTGATAGCCCAGATTATCTTCTCAGTGTTGACAATTTCGTCGATTAGGACTTGACTCTCATGAAGCGGGTTTTCCTCCGGCTCGCCGCTGATGTGAGAGGAGGGGATCCCATTCTCGTCTTCAGCTTGTGTGCAGCCTGGAAAGTGTGCGTTCATGAGGAGTTGTAGAGACTCCTGACTATTTTTAGCGAATGTGCCATCCAGGTTGCAAAGCAGCCCCGGTGTGGCTGGATCTTTCGCCAACAACCTTCGAAGTCTGGACGCTTCAGTGGTGTTGGTTAGTTCCTCGCAAAATTTAGACCATGAGTCTCTTTTTGCCCTTCTGATTTCCTTCTTGAAGGTCTTGAAACTGTTATGGTAGGCATCCCAGTCTACCTGGTAGTTTCCGTCTTTTGCTCTATTGTAAAGCTTTCTCGTTTCCTTTCGTATCTGGCCGAGTACCGGAGTCCACCACTTGTTGCGGTTTGACTTCGGTGGACGGCTGATTGGGCAGGATTTGATGAAGGCCTTACATAGAGTATCTGTGACATTCTGGGTCGATTCCTCCAACTTGTCTGGGTTGTCTAGCCTTCCCACTGGGTGGTTGGGAATAGATTCCATAACAAGCTTTGAGTATTTGACCCAGTTAGCCTTTCGTGGGTTCCTGAAGGGCGCCTTTGCCTCTCTGGACCATCCAACTTCGAACACTATCCTGTAATGATCCGAAAAGGAGTATTCCGTGGATACATGCCAGTCCTCTACGGAGAGGGAGTCACTGTTGGTCGCTAGAGTTAAATCTATAACCTCAGCTCGGTTCTTATTGCGGAAGGTGGGGTGGCTACCCCGATTACACACATTAAGATTAGTGAGCATCACGAATTCAAGCAGCGACTCCCCTCTCTCGTTGGTGTCTTTGCTCCCCCAAAAGGTATTGTGGGCATTAGCATCACACCCAAGGATTAGATCCGTGACTTCTTTCTGCGCATGCTGAATGAGGGCTCGAATACTTTCCGATGGTGGATCCTTTTCTTCGTACGGGAGATATGCTGAGACTAGGTAAAGATTGGGTCCGTTCCTACGCTCGCATAACGCTACCGTCAAGTCCCTGTTGCTGTAACTGGAAGAGAAGAGCACATTAAGTCCGGTTCTTACCACGATACAGGTTCTGGACTTACCCACAGTTTTCGGGACAAGGAGATGGTATCCGCGGGCTCCCAAACCGCAAACCCTTTCACCTACGATCCAGGGTTCTTGGATGAGAGCCACATCCACCCTCTCCTTGTCCATCCACCGTAGTAGGTCTGTGGAAGGAACCCTCGAGTGGTGCAGATTAATCTGCACTACCCGAATTCTTTCCGGTCGACCTAACATCTACGCGCCCAGCGCCTCCAGGAATGATTGCCCGAACGCAACCCATTCCCATCTTCAGCCGGCCTTGCTTACTAAGGAGTTGGCTCTTGGACTCTGGACCAATGCTGATCCACAGATCCTTGCCGTTTCCTTTGTCTCGGGCGAGACCTCTATTGATCGTCCAGTCCGCTGTGTGACAGTCCGCATTCTGGCTTTTGATCAATATAAGGGTGGTTCGATCCTCCCTGATGGGAGGTGGGATCCGGACCTTAATGATCGTCCGCTCAGGAATTTGGTCTACAGGGACGACGTCAATTCTTGCTCCTGGCCACGGCGCTTCCAGTTTCAGCAGTGTGTCTTTGAGGAATCGCAGGGATTCCTCGTTGGCACATGCCACCACTTTGACACCTTTGTACCAGTTGATGCCATCAAACTCTGCCACGAACGGATTCAGCGGTCGAGTGATGGCATCAGCAATCCCCTGGTCAATTAACCCTTCCAGGATAAGCCAGTTATCAATAGAAAGCTTCCCATCCGGGTTGCTTCTGTTGATGATGGCTACCTGTAGCTCCGGCTTCGTGCTCAAGCTGGCCAGGATGTCCCCTGGACACACCCGCTTGCTCTCCGAAGCCTTTGCCGAGTCGTCTGACCTCTGCCTCTTGCTGACAGGTGGGTTGGCCTTTTTCGGTAGCTTGCTCACCGTTCTCTCCTTTCCAGGAGGTGTGGTTGTTGCAAGCATACCTGGTGCACGCTTTTTTCCTTCTAAGGGTGACTTGGGTTTCTTTGGTTCCACCAACTTCGACGTGGAAGGTTTGACTTCCTCCGTCGGGTTGGCTACGGCTACTGCCTGAAACCCCTTGTCACCCTGGCACCGTGCACTCATACTCGGTTCAGCGGACTGAGTGTTGCCGGTCACGCCAGCGAGCCTCAAATACCGCCGCACGTTGTATTCGTGCTTTTTGCGCAATTTCCTCTCACGCTCGTTCAACGACTCTGGGTTGCGGCCTTCCAGTCCCTTAAGGAACTTGAGAGAGCTCTTATACCCTGAGCGTTGTTTGCGCTTGAGGTTTGCGCCTTTCTTGCTGGATGGTCCCTGGACTACTGTCACTTCGTCTTCATCCGTGCTCGATGACTCATCCAACGGCATCCTCGATAGCGCAAGCGCTAGCTCGGACTCCGTTATCGATGAGCCTGTGAGCAAAGACTCCGACTCCGTGGCAGCCGTTTCCAGGTCCACACCCTCCTGTCGATGGAGTTTGTCCCCTCCACCATCGTGACCACTGGCGACACGCAGAGAGGATTTCTCCTCCCCGTGCCCGCCGGTGGTAGCGGTCACACTTCCCACCGACGTTTGGGCTGACATCCCAGCCCGAGTTGACGCCTCTATGTCATCCTCCATTTTTGAATCAAATGATTCATGATGCATTTTATACTTGCTGCCAAGTACCTCTGACCATGGTCCTGGACCTCAGCTTTCCAGAGTAAATCTAAAAAGCTTGGGCCCAGTCCCTTAGCTAGAAACTGCAAGGTCTCATGAGCGAGCAAGTGATGCTGACATCTCTCGGTCGCCCGAGACGATGCAGTATCCATTGCCCAGCCGGCACCCTCGTGGAGGGTTCAGTCAGAGGATTTTCGCCAGCCGACCATTATTATTAGTTCCAAAGAAATCCTTACCGGACGCAAATGAGAGAAGATGGCGTTTAGTAAGTGACTATCGTCAAAATAATAAGAAATTATTAATTTATAAATTTCCACTTCCAAGAATAGATGATATTCTTGATCAATTAGGTCGAGCAAAATATTTTGTCGTGTCTAGACCTTATGTCTGGATTCTACCAAATAGAACTTGAAGAAAATTCAAGAAATATAGCATCCTTTTCTACGAGCATCGGCTCTTACCTTACTGTTTGAAAATAGCGCCTAATTCATTTCAAAGAATGATGACAATCGCATTTACTGGACTTGAACCGTCACAAGCATTCCTATGCATGGATGACTTGATTGTCATTGGTTGTTCTGAAAAGCAAACATCTCAAAAACGTTTTCGATCTGTGCAGAACAAACAACCTCAACAAAGATGTAAAATTCGAATGGACATCTGATTGCCAGAATGCCTTTGAACATCTTAAAACAGCATTTATGAATCCAACTTTATTAGAATACCCCGATTTTAGCATTATCACAGATGCTAGCAAAGAAGCATGTGGAGCAGTTCTATGTTTTTTTAAACATGGAAAAATTACTGCAAGATATTGTGTTGGCGTTTTATATACTAATGGAACTGTTGACTTAGTTCAGTTCTTAGGAGGCTTAAAATGCAATCCGGTATAAATTAAATCAGCCAACTCAAAGTGGCACCGTAGGAAAATATCTTTGAACAAGTTTCAATTGACAATTTCAAGGAAATGGGCAACAAAATATTGAAATCATTAAGAGTAGCGCTACTCAACCCGGTGACCCTAATTAAAAATGAACAAGTATGATACATGCAACTTATTTCGAGAGAAAATGAAAAACTTAAATGATATTTTAACAAAAAATATACCAAAGAATATACTGAAAAAAATCCATAACATACCGACATGGTCAAACTGTCAACCAAACAAACAAAGCGCGAGTAGCTGCAAGTGAACTTTAAATATAAAATTGATTCTTTAATAACTTTCTTTTATTACGGCTTTTACTGGCTTTTGGGGGGAAAGGGGCGTGGCAAAAATCTAAAACAAACTTGATCTGCGTAGGACCTATAAGAGTACTGTCACCAAATTTGATAGCTCTAGCTCTTATAGTCTCTGAGATCTAGGTGTTCATACAGACGGACAGACGGACATGGGTATATCGTCTCGGTTGTTGACACTGATCAAGAATATATATGCTTTATGTGGTCGGAGATGCCTCCTTCTGCCTGTTACAAACATTTTCTGTTGGCACTAAGTTATAATACCCTTCTACCCTATGGGTAGCGAGTATAAAAATTGATGATCTGAAAATAAAATTTGACAAATCTGAGAAAAGACCGATACAAAATAAAACAATCAATAAGCATGCGAAAATATTAGTAAATTGTTTCAATCAAGCACGCATTCTAATATATGGCCCTATGAGTAGCGGGTATAAAAATTGATGATCTAAAAAATACATTTGACAAATCTGAGAAAAGACCGATACAAAATAATACAATCAATAAGCATGCGAAAATATTAATAAATTGTTTCAATCAAGCTCGCATTCTAATACATAGCCAGAAAGAAAAACTAGATAAAGTTCCCTGGTCTCAAATATCAAAATTTTTGAGCAGACTTCGAGCAGATTTGAGATCCGTAAAGGTGAAGTATTATTTGGATATAACAATACCAACTATCCTAAACACACCTCTGACAATTGAAACTGGTGATGAACCGGAATAAATAAAATCAGCCGAGATTGACTGAGTAGAAACACAAGATCTTGAATTGTCAAATCCAGAAATTGAAGAAAAAGATTTAAAAAATCTAACAATTCCTGCTGTTTTAATTCAATTTGAGTTATCATAAAAAGACTTAACGGATTCCGATATGAAATCCAGTGTCATAGAATAAAAATTCGGTAACACAATGGCACAATCTAATATTGATTTTATAAACACTGCATCCAAGCTTATACCATGTTTCGATGATAAAGCTGAAAACCTAACAAGTTTTATTGATGCATTGGTCATAATGGAGTCAATAAAAGGCGAACACGAACAGTAAGCTGTTTCAATAATAAAAACAAAGCTTAAGGATGCTGCCAGAAATCTAATCGGAAATGCAGCAACAGTAACTGAAGTCACTTCCTGATTAAATGGCCAAGTCAGAGGCGAAACCGTAGAAGTATTGTCAGCGAACCTGATGAACCTACAGCAACGCAATAAAATTGCCAACCAATATACAGTAGATGGGGTTTGGCCCTTAGCCAAGTTATTCAACTCAGCATGCAGTAAAGCAATGACAAAAATTGCGCAATCGATAAGGTAAAACTTATCATGCAAGCTGGTAATCATACAATGAATGATGTAATATCCAAATTTGTAAATAGTGCACAGAAGTAATAGTCAAACACTGTCCTCCACTTCAAAAATTATCCACAGCGAGATGGTGGTTTGGCCCTGTAGTTAGCCAGAAGTTATTCAACTGATGGAGGAGGCCAATATAGAGGAACCTCTGGAGGACGTGGCAACTTGAATCGAGGCAACAACAACAACAATGGTAACAATGTACGACACGCTCAAGGCATGTCGCAAAACCATTAGGTTCTTTAGGTTTAGAATTTCTCAAAATGTCTCGTTGTGAAGTAATAAGAAAAATTAACGCAACTACCGAATACAACCTAATACCTAATCAGGAGATAGGAGATGGTATGTTTGTTGGTACTTCAATATCAAATTACGAATAATGAATACAACCAACACTAATAAATTTCAAAATATAAAAAAAATAAATATTGAACCACTATCCAATTATCAATTAGCAAACTCTAAAGATTCTCAAAGAGCAGAATATATTCTTACAAAATTAAAGACGAATTTTTCACTAGAATTCAATAAAATCATGACTGAATTATGTTCAAAATATACAGATATATTTCGATTGGAAACTGAACCAATCTCGACCAATACTTTTACAAACAAAAATTAAGATTGAAATAATTGATATAAAAAAAATTACAGAACTCCTCATTCTCAACAAGATGAACTAGCTAAACAAGTTAACAAACTTGTAGAAGATGGCATTGTAGAACCTTCTGTGTCTGAATATAATGGACCATTATTATTAGTTCCAAAGAAATCCTTACCGGACGCATATGAGAGAAGATGGCGTTTAGTAAGTGACTATCGTCAAATTAATAAGAAATTATTAATTTATAAATTTCCACTTCCAAGAATAGATGATATTCTTGATCAATTAGGTCGAGCAAAATATTTTTCATGTCTAGACCTTATGTCTGGATTCTACCAAATAGAACTTGAAGAAAATTCAAGAAATATAGCATCCTTTTCTACGAGCATCGGCTCTTACCTTACTGTTTGAAAATAGCGCCTAATTCATTTCAAAGAATGATGACAATCGCATTTACTGGACTTGAACCGTCACAAGCATTCCTATGCATGGATGACTTGATTGTCATTGGTTGTTCTGAAAAGCAAACATCTCAAAAACGTTTTCGATCTGTGCAGAACAAACAACCTCAACAAAGATGTAAAATTCGAATGGACATCTGATTGCCAGAATGCCTTTGAACATCTTAAAACAGCATTTATGAATCCAACTTTATTAGAATACCCCGATTTTAGCATTATGACAGATGCTAGCAAAGAAGCATGTGGAGCAGTTCTATGTTTTTATAAACATGGAAAAATTACTGCAAGATATTGTGTTGGCGTTTTATATACTAATGGAACTGTTGACTTAGTTCAGTTCTTAGGAGGCTTAAAATGCAATCCGGTATAAATTAAATCAGCCAACTCAAAGTGGCACCGTAGGAAAATATCTTTGAACAAGTTTCAATTGACAATTTCAAGGAAATGGGCAACAAAATATTGAAATCATTAAGAGTAGCGCTACTCAACCCGGTGACCCTAATTAAAAATGAACAAGTATGATACATGCAACTTATTTCGAGAGAAAATGAAAAACTTAAATGATATTTTAACAAAAAATATACCAAAGAATATACTGAAAAAAATCCATAACATACCGACATGGTCAAACTGTCAACCAAACAAACAAAGCGCGAGTAACTGCAAGTGAACTTTAAATATAAAATTGATTCTTTAATAACTTTCTTTTATTACGGCTTTTACTGGCTTTTGGGGGGAAAGGGGCGTGGCAAAAATCTAAAACAAACTTGATCTGCGAAGGACCTATAAGAGTACTGTCACCAAATTTGATAGCTCTAGCTCTTATAGTCTCTGAGATCTAGGTGTTCATACAGACGGACAGACGGACATGGGTATATCGTCTCGGTTGTTGACACTGATCAAGAATATATATGCTTTATGTGGTCGGAGATGCCTCCTTCTGCCTGTTACAAACATTTTCTGTTGGCACTAAGTTATAATACCCTTCTACCCTATGGGTAGCGAGTATAAAAATTGATGATCTGAAAATAAAATTTGACAAATCTGAGAAAAGACCGATACAAAATAAAACAATCAATAAGCATGCGAAAATATTAGTAAATTGTTTCAATCAAGCACGCATTCTAATATATGGCCCTATGAGTAGCGGGTATAAAAATTGATGATCTAAAAAATACATTTGACAAATCTGAGAAAAGACCGATACAAAATAATACAATCAATAAGCATGCGAAAATATTAATAAATTGTTTCAATCAATCTCGCATTCTAATACATAGCCAGAAAGAAAAACTAGATAAAGTTTCACTGGTCTCAAATATCAAAATTTTTGAGCAGACTTCGAGCAGATTTGAGATCCGTAAAGGTGAAGTATTATTTGGATATAACAATACCAACTATCCTAAACACACCTCTGACAATTGAAACTGGTGATGAACCGGAATAAATAGAATCAGCCGAGATTGACTGAGTAGAAACACAAGATCTTGAATTGTCAAATCCAGAAATTGAAGAAAAAGATTTAAAAAATCTAACAATTCCTGCTGTTTTAATTCAATTTGAGTTATCATACAAAAGACTTAACGGATTCCGATACGAAATCCAGTGTCATAGAATAAAAATTCGGTAACACAATGGCACAATCTAATATTGATTTTATAAACACTGCATCCAAGCTTATACCATGTTTCGATGATAAAGCTGAAAACCTAACAAGTTTTATTGATGCATTGGTCATAGCAATAAAAGGCGAACACGAACAGTAAGCTGTTTCAATAATAAAAACAAAGCTTAAGGATGCTGCCAGAAATCTAATCGGAAATGCAGCAACAGTAACTGAAGTCACTTCCTGATTAAATGGCCAAGTCAGAGGCGAAACCTTAGAAGTATTGTCAGCGAACCTGATGAACCTACAGCAACGCAATAAAATTGCCAACCAATATACAGTAGATGGTGGTTTGGCCCTGTAGTTAGCCAGAAGTTATTCAACTCAGCATGCAGTCAAAGCAATGACAAAAATTGCGCAATCGATAAGGTAAAACTTATCATGCAAGCTGGTACATTCATTACAATGAATGATGTAATATCCAAATTTGTAAATAGTTGCACAGAAGTAATAGTCAAACACTGTCCTCCACTTCAAAAATTATCCACAGCGAGACGGAAACCGCGGACGTGGAAATCAATGAAATAACTATCGTAGTAACAATGATGGAGGAGGCCAATATAGAGGAACCTCTGGAGGACGTGGCAACTTGAATCGAGGCAACAACAACAACAATGGTAACAATATACGACACGCTCAAGGCATGTCACAAAACCATTAGGTTCTTTAGGTTTAGAATTTCTCAAAATGTCTCGTTGTGAAGTAATAAAAAAAATTAACGCAACTACCGAATACAACCTAATACATAATCAGGAGATAGGAGATGGTATGTTTGTTGGTACTTCAATATCAAATTACGAATAATGAATACAACCAACACTAATAAATTTCAAAATATAAAAAAAATAAATATTGAACCACTATCCAATTATCAATTAGCAAACTCTAAAGATTCTCAAAGAGCAGAATATATTCTTACAAAATTAAAAACGAATTTTTCACTAGAATTCAATAAAATCATGACTGAATTATGTTCAAAATATACAGATATATTTCGATTGGAAACTGAACCAATCTCGACCAATACTTTTACAAACAAAAATTAAGATTAAAATAATTGGAATAAAAAAAATTACAGAACTCCTCATTCTCAATAAGATGAACTAGCTAAACAAGTTAACAAACTAGTAGAAGATGGGATTGTAGAACCTTCTGTGTCTGAATATAATGGACCATTATTATTAGTTCCAAAGAAATCCTTACCGGACGCATATGAGAGAAAATGGCGTTTAGTAAGTGACTATCGTCAAATTAATAAGAAATTATTAATTTATAAATTTCCACTTCCAAGAATAGATGATATTCTTGATCAATTAGGTCGAGCAAAATATTTTTCGTGACTAGACCATATGTCTGGATTCTACCAAATAGAACTTGAAGAAAATTCAAGAAATATAGCATCCTTTTCTACGAGCATCGGCTCTTACCTTACTGTTTGAAAATAGCGCCTAATTCATTTCAAAGAATGATGACAATCGCATTTACTGGACTTGAACCGTCACAAGCATTCCTATGCATGGATGACTTGATTGTCATTGGTTGTTCTGAAAAGCAAACATCTCTAAAACGTTTTCGATCTGTGCAGAACAAACAACCTCAACAAAGATGTAAAATTCGAATGGACATCTGATTGCCAGAATGCCTTTGAACATCTTAAAACAGCATTTATGAATCCAACTTTATTAGAATACCCCGATTTTAGCAAAGAATTTTGCATTATCACAGTTGCTAGCAAAGAAGCATGTGGAGCAGTTCTATGTTTTTTTAAACATGGAAAAATTACTACAAGATATTGTGTTGGCGTTTTATATACTAATGGAACTGTTGACTTAGTTCAGTTCTTAGGAGGCTTAAAATGCAATCCGGTATAAATTAAATCAGCCAACTCAAAGTGGCAGCGTAGGAAAATATCTTTGAACAAGTTTCAATTGACAATTTCAAGGAAATGGGCAACAAAATATTGAAATCATTAAGAGTAGCGCTACTCAACCCGGCGACCATAATTAAAAATGAACAAGTATGATACATGCAACATTATATTTTAACAAAATGAAAATACCTAAAGATATATTAACTGGAATATTCTTTTTTTTTTACATTTAAAAAAAATCCATAACATATCGACATGGTCAAACTGTCAACCAAACAAACAAAGCGTGAGTAGCCGCAAATGAACTTTGAATATAAAATTGATTTTTTAATAACTTTCAATACTCTAGGTCTTTTTTTACGGCTTTACTGGCTTTTGGGGGGAAAGGGGCGTGGCAAAAATCTAAAACAAACTTGATCTGCGTAGGACCTATAATATGGCTATATCGTCTCGGCTGTTGACACTAATCAGGAATATTTGTACTTTATGGGGTTGGAGATACCTCCTTCTGCCTGTTACATACATTTTCTGTTGGCACTTAGTTATAATACCCTTCTACCCTATGGATAGCGGGTGTAAAATAAAAAAGAAGGTATACTGTCTACATTTCATGATGAACCTATTCATGGAGGTCATACTGACATCTCAAACAAGTAAGAAAGCTACAGTAGAGAGTGCTCGACCGTATGATACCCGCAACCCATTTCAAGAGAATACAAAAAGCTTAAATGATATTTGAACAAAAAATATACCACAGAATATAGTGAAATTTGTTCTTTTTGTATATACATATTTTTTTTTAAATCCATGAAATACCGACATGGTCACTCTGTCAACTAAACAAACAACTTAGTGCCAACAGAAAATGTATGTAACAGGCAGAAGGAGGCATCTCCGACTACATAAAGTATTTATATTCTCGATCAGTGTCAACAGCCGAGACGATATAGCCATGTCCGTCTGTCCGTCTGTCAGTCTGTCCGACTGTATGAACACCTAGATCTCAGAGACTATAAGAGCTAGAGCTATTAAATTTGGGGACAATACTCTTATAGGTCCTACGCAGATCAAGTTTATTTCAAAAATTGGATTCCACGCCTTTTTCCGTCCCCAAAAGCCTGTAAAATCCGTAATAAAAGACCTAGAGCATTGAATTTTGGTATGCAAAATAAAAATTATATTGCCAATGGTTTCTCTGAATTTGGTTGAGATCGAAGTAAAAACAAGGAAGTTATTAAAGAATCAATTTTATATGCAAAATTCACTTGCAGATGCTCGTGCTTTGTTTGTTTAGTAGACAGTGTAACCATGTCGGTATGCTATAGATTTTTATATTTTCAAATATATTCAAAAAAACAAATTTCAGTATATTCTGTGGTATATTTTTTGTTAAAATATCATTTAAGTTTTTTGTTTTCTCTCGAAATGGGTTGCGGGTATCATACGGTCGAGTACTCTTGACTGTAGCTTTTTTACTTGTTTTTTTTAAATCCATGAAATACCGACATGGTCACTCTGTCAACTAAACAAACAAAGCGCGAGCAACTGCAACTGAATTTTGCATATAAAATTGATTCATGAATAACTTCAATGTTTTTCATTCGATCTCAACCAATTTCACAGGAGTCATTGAGAATATAATTATTACCATGCATACCATTTAACGCTCTAGGTCTATTATTACGGCTTTTACAGTTTTTGGGGGCGGAAAGGGGCGTGGCGAAAATCTAAAACAAACTTAATCTGCGTAAGACCTACATGAATACTGTCACCAAATTTAAAACGTCCATATGCATAGGGCACAAAAATTTTGATAAATAATTTAACGAATAACTTTTCTTCTACTTATCCGATTTGTACCAAAATTACAGGGTATATTCAGAGTGTCAACTGTTGGAGTTATATGCAATTTACATAAAAAAAACTTGACTTTTCCTAGATTAATGCTTATTGTGAGCAAAGGGGGCGTGGCATCCAACTTTTGAAATAAACTTGATCTGCGTAGGGTATGAAGGAACCTTTTTGCCAAATCTGGTGTATCTATTTCTTATAGTCTCTGAGATCCAGGTGTTCATACGGACAGACGAACAGACGGACAGACGGACATGGCTATATCATCTCGGCTGTTGACGCTGATCAAGAATATATATACTTTATGGGGTCGGAGATGCCTCCTTCTGCCTTTTCCATACATTTTCTGTAGGCACTAAGTCATAATACCCTTCTACCCTATGGGTAGCGGGTATAAAAAGGAGACAGAATATTAGAAGCATACTCAAATACAGTTGGTACACCAAAATATTTCGTCATATTATAAACTATTCGTAACAAAATAATAGGCAATGCGGACACTGCATTGGAATCATACGCTGTCCCTCTAAATTGGGAGGCCATATCAAAGTACCTTACACTACATTAGGCAGACAAACGTGACATCAGTACATTGGAATATCAAATGACTACGATAATGCAAGCCCCTAATCAGACAGGCAGTTGAAGAATTCCACCAAATGACTACGATAATTCAAGCCCCTCCATCAAATGGTCTACATACACCTGTCTTTGATCCTCAATAAGATGAATTGCATGAAACTTGGTACAGAAGCAGAGCAACTCATGACTAAAATGTACAGAGATAAAGCTTTAGAAACCTTTGAGAGGTCTGCGTGGTGAAATATCATGTCTTGTTGGCATTAAGAAGCCAACCGACTTACCTTCCGCTTTACATTTATTTTTGAAGTTAGAGAATCAGACATTCCGTACTAATAATGCAAATAACCAACAAAACGGTTATAGAAATCCATCTCAGAAATTAGTAACAGCATCCCGACAAACTCACGTTCCTATTAATCTAGTTTTCCAAACTAGACCAGCATATCCACCAAGAAATAGCTTACAGCAATTCACTTCCATGATTCAAAGGGTCAATAATTTTGGACAAACACAACAGAGACCAATCTTTACAAATCCAATTAACCCAATTGGACAGAACTTTAACCCAACCACCACGACCAATTGCAAGCCAAACACAACCAAGTCCCGAACCAATGGACATTGACAGAAGCATTCACACCAGACAAGTTAATTATATGAATAGACCCCAAATTTAGGAATGAGTCCACCAATCCCACTTACAGAAGTTAATAAGCGAAAACGAAATTTCAACATTCAGGCAGAGACCGAACAACAAACCACCGATACAGGAGAACCAATACCGTCAATGAATGTGTATAAACAGATTATAAACGAACATGATGAACAGGCAAAGTACAACAACATATTTGCAGACTATGTTGGGTTGACTACCAACGATGAACAGGAACCACACTATGGTGATTATTTCTGTAGAATAACAGACTCCTTTTGAATTCAAAGTGATGAGCGGAGATGTACTTAAGATATTAATTGACACCGGCTCTAACAAAAATTATATCCAAACAAAATTTGTTCCAAATCCAATACCAAAAATATAGATAAACTTCACGCTGTATCTGTAGGATACCAATTACCCATCATAAAATGGCAAATCTGTTTAATGACCCAAAAGCAATAGTAAAGTTTCATCTGGTACCGACCCTCAAAACATTTGATGTAATATTGGGAAACAACAGTCTAAAAGAATGAAGAACTTAGGAAAAGGAAAACTGATCTTAAGGAATGGAACAATCATCCCTATCAAGCAAAAGAAATTCGAATCAATAAACGTAATCATTCCAATAACAAAACACCTGACTTACCAACAGAAACTTCAGCTAAGCCAGCTCTTAAAGAAATATCCAAAGCCCATCGCGGAAACTAACGAAAAACTTACATACACCACTAACGTAAAATCAGAAATACGCACAAATACGGACACACCAGTCTATTCAAAATTTTATCAATACCCAATGGCTTTAAAAGATGAGATCAATAAACAGATCAAAGGACTTTTGGACAATAATATTATACGCCCCTCTAGATCACCATACAATTCACCTGTGTGGATTGTTCCAAAGAAATTGGATGCATCAAACATAAAGAAAAAAAAATGGTCATTGATTACAGAAAACTAAATAGTGTCATAATAGCAGCCAGATACCCTACACCGGATATTAACGGAGTAGGCAACAATAGACTATTCTGCATTCGATCTCAAAAGCGGATTCCATCATAACCTCTTAAAGGAGAGGATACAGAAAAAACTCCTTTCTCTGTAAATAACGGCAAGTACGAATTCACAAGACTTCCTTTTGGACTAAAAAACGCCCCTCTATATTTCATCGCGCAATTACGATATTCTTAGAGACCACATAGGCAATATTTGTTTCATGTCCATTGATGATATTATTGTTTTTAGCAAAGACGAAGAAACCCATTTTAAAAATCTCGATATAATCTTCAAAACACTAAACGCAGCAAACAAAAAATTTCGGCGATTCATAATATCAGACAGTTGAATAGAAACAAATCCAGCAAAAATAGAAGTCATAACTAGCTATCCTCTTCGAAAAACACTTAAAGAACTCAGATCATTTCTTGGACTGTCAGGATACTACAGAAGATTTAAATTGGGATATGCCTCAATAGCCAAACCACTTACATCATTACTCAGAGGTGAAGACGGTCGAATATAAAAAGAAGCATCACCTAGAAAATCCATATAGTTAGATGACGAAACTAAGAACGCCTTCGTGCAACTTAAAAATGCCCTAATTTCCGATGAAGTAATTTTACAATATCCGGACTTCGCTAAAGAATATACAGTAACTACAGACGCTGCAGATTACGCAATAAGAGAAGTACTTTCCCAAGCAAATACACCCATATCATTCATATCCAGAACCCTCTCAAAAACCGAAGAAAGTTACGAAACCGCAAAAAAAGAAATACTAGCAATATGTTGGGCCGTAAAAGCTTTTAAAGTTTATCTTTATGGTGGCTCTAAAGTAAAAATTTATACAGACCATGAACCTTTTAGACACGAATGCAACTGGAAAGGCGGGATAGCAATAAGACGATGGAAATAATACTAAGATAAATACAAAGAGTTACTTTACAAATCTGGAAAAGAAAATGTACTAGCCGACGCCCTTTCCAGATCACCTAAGCAGAACAAAGTTAACTCAATAACAGGAGGTCAACACCCAAAGTTCTTCACACAATCTGATATACTCGTATAGTATGGAGGTACCGATCAATGTATTTAGAAATCAAACTTTTATCTTTAAAGAGTAACCACCTGATTACAAATTCACAACTCCATTGCCTACATTCCATAGACATACCATTTCTCAGCCAACTTTCTCAGATGAAGACCTGTTAAAACTATTAACTAAATACCTAAACCCATCAGTAATAAACGGAATACAAACGACCGAAGACATTATGGGACAAATCCAACAATTAAAATGATAATTTATGGCTTTTAGCTTTCAAAAAATATGTCAAGTTGTAATTAAGAGTTTTTATGAGGGTCAAAAAAATAGTGGGTGTTTAGGGATCGTGTTGATCAAAGAGGTTGGTAAACAACTAAACAAATAAATAAGACAATTGGGGGGGGGGGGTATTTAGATCAAAAGTTGGAAGAAACTTGTCTCCCACCAAGGAGTAAGTTCTACAGCAATTTGACAGAGTCAGAATGTTCTGAGGTAGATTACAACCACGCATGCTCAGTGTGGAATAACTTCAAGTGACAAACTCTTAAAGACTACTTGGAGTTATATTTGAAAACTTATGTTTTATTGTTAACAGACATTTTCGAAAACTTTAAGGAAATGTTGTTTAAACATTTATCAACTCGATTCTGCTCACAATTACAAAACTCCATTCGAGGTGGATTAGTTCAATGTAGTCATAGACACATCAAAGCAAACCACAAATATCTTAAAGATTTTGATTCTACAAGAGAATCAGAATATTTAATGTATGTGGATGCAAATAACCTTTATGGTTGGGCCATGTCTAAACCTCTGCCTTACGGTGAATTCAAATGGTTAGAGCGGGCAGAAGTGCAATCATTTGACATTGATTGATATATTTGATAATAGCGAGTATGGATATATTCTAGAGATTGACTTGGAATATCCATACTCACTGCAAGATATGATCAATGAGTTGCACTTTTGCCCGTCCAATAAATTACCATCAAGAACATCCAAAATAGCTGATCTCCGCGATAAGGAGAAGTATGTAATACACTACAAAACTCTAAAGCAGTGTATTAAGCATGGATTGAGGATAAAAAAGATTCACACCGTCTTAGAGTTTAAGCAGAAGGCCTAGCTTAAAAAGTATATTGACATAAACACTGAGCATAGGACTAGGGCAACAAATAATTTTGAAAAAGATTTTTTCAAAACCATGGAAAACGGCGAAAAGAGGGTAGACATTCGGATTGTTACGGAATGGAGTTCTCCAGACGTAGATCCACAAGGTGGGCGCCCTGATTGTGTGCCAGAGACCTGATATCCAGGTCAAATTTTCATAGTGCAACAAAGTTTAGTGAATCTATGTTTGCAATTCAGATGAAAAGATTACACAACATTTGAGATAAGCCAATATATTTAGGCTTTGCAGTGTTGGAGTTATCTAAATTCAAAATGTATGATTTTCATTATGATTATATGAAACCTAAATATTAATTCGTTTATATACTCTATAAAAACGAACGACTTCTATGAAGAAATTAGTGATGATGTCGAATTGAAATTTAATACATCTGAGTATTCAAATGAATTGGCTACATTATACAATTTTAAACAGTGCAACAAGAAGCGTTTAGGTTTCTTTAAAGATGAGATGCATGGTAAACCAATGAGTGAGTTTGTTGGGTTACGTTCAAAAATGTATGCATATAGGTGTGAAAATTCTGGAACTCTAGGGAAATATGCGTATAAAAGAATAAAGGATTAAAGCGCAGTTGTCTGGAGAAGGCCACATTTGAGGGGTATAAAAATTGTTTGTACACAGGACAGCAAGAACGTGATAGCATGTACATGTTTAGATCTAGAGGGCATGAAATTAGTACACTAAAAATAACAAAAACTATTTTAGACAACAAAAATGATAAGAGAATAATTTGTGAAGATGGGGTTTCAACTCTAGCAATAGGGCATTACTCTACAATTCCCAATGAAATTGAGGGTTGTATATCTCTAACTCTAGAAGCACAGTCCAGTGTTTGGCGCAGGCAAATATGTGCGTTGGAGGAGAACTCACAAAGCACTCAAAGTAAAGTGAGGAAGGTAAATGCATTAAAAAGAAAAGTTGAAATAAATGAAAGTCTGGTAGACATTCAAGAGGCTCAAATGATAATGCATTTTATGTTATTAGATGGCATTAAAAAAATAAAACGATAGTTTTAAATTTATAATGTGATAGTTTATTTAAACAAAACAAATGTATACTTATAAGATATTTAGATAATAATAATTTTATTTTAATAAACTTAAAAATGTTGTTTAATAAATAAATGATAGAGATTGAAAATAAAAAGAAATGTTTTAAGATGAGTTTTTCATTCTCACTGTTTACATTGATGGGTCCAGTTTTTATGTTCCTGTGTACTCTATTGTTGTTTATTTCAATTAATTCTTTATACACATTAATCCATTTGTATGTTTCATTGAAACTGAATTCTCGCCACATGAGTTTTTTTAATGACTTATTGAATCTCTCAACAATTGAGGCCTTTAGACTACTATATGTTGAATAGTGACTGATGTCATATTGTTTGATCAGAGCTGTAAATTGAGTGTTAAAGAACTCTTTACCATCGTCTGATTGTAGATTCTTGGGTACTCCTCGTCCTGATTTAAATATTTTCTCCATTGCCTGAGCAACGTCCTTTGCATGTTGCAACTTTATTGCTTTACTCCAGTAAATTTTGAGAATGTGCCTTTTAATGTTAGCAAGTATCAATAACCATTATTTGATTTTGCGTACTTTCCCATTTCAACCAAGTCGACTTGCCATAAATCATGTATTCCCTTTGTGATGACTCTACGCCGTAGAAAATGTTTCCGCGAGGAAGCATGTAATTCGTTTACAATAATTCGTCTGCTCATATTTAGATGGTTTGTAATCAGAATAAGAGAAATTTACTTGAGCCGATAACCATATTTAATTTTTTCATAAATGCTTGACGTAAGTTCCTCAAGTCTCAATATTCTTTTATCAAGTTCTGCAGTTTTAAAATTTATTGATCGATAAACAGCATCTTGATGTTGTGAAATCGTTGACATTAGAGAACCACTCGATTCGTTTATAACCTTATCCACATATTCCTTGATGATAATGTCAGTGTTTTCTTTTAGTACGACACCATTTTTTATACGTTTTCGTTGAATATTAAAGTTCCCATCTGCATCGATGTAGTGTCCCGATAAAGTTTTCTCATCTCGTATTAAATGATTAGGGTTCCGCTTCTCATGTATGTAGTGTCCAAACTTGTGAACAGACGGGATGATTATAAACTCTCTTGAATATTGACATGTCATATATATAGTGTAAATAACTTAGCGTTTAATCTGAGCCTCTCTCAATTCTTCAATTATTGATCTAATTTCATTAGTGTGATTAGTATTTCCAGCTGATTGAGAGGCTATTAAGAGCTGCCGTCGTTCAACCAACTCTTTTGGATCATCCTAGTATACATAATTGGGTTTATTCATATTAAGGTTGTTCCTTTCAACTGTCCACTTGGATGAAAGTTTCTTCGATATACATTAGTTTTTATCAAAATTTCTCTGTATATTTTCAAGTCATTTTGACTGTAATTATACCCACTACCCATAGGGTAGAAGGGTATTATGACTTAGTGCCAACAGAAAATGTATGTAACAGGCAGAAGGAGGCATCTCCGACCCCATAAAGTCTATATATTCTTGATCAGCGTCAACAGCCGAGACGATATAGCCATGTCCGTCTGTCCGTCTGTCTGTCCGTATGAACACCAGAGACTATAAGACATAGAGACACCAAATTTGGCAAAAAGGTTCCTTCATACCCTACGCAGATCAAGTTTATTTCAACCTTTCAGTTGACAGAGTGACCATGTCGGTATTTAATGGATTTAAAAAAAAATATCTATATACAAAAAACAAATTTAAGTATATTCTGTGGTATATTTTTTGTTAAAATATCATTCAAGCTTTTTGTTTTCTCTCGAAATGGGTTGCGGGTATCATGCGGTCGAGCACTCTCGACTGTAGCTTTCTTACTTGTTTTTGAATATATATAATATATATATCAATATCGCCCTTGATGTATGGGGCTTATCTAGATTCTGAGAATAGAATTGATTATCATCATCATCATCATCATCATCATCACCATCATCATCATCATCATCATCATCATCATCATCATCATCATCATCATCATCATCATCATCATCACCATCATCATCATCATCATCATCATCACCATCATCATCATCATCATCATCATCATCATCATCATCATCATCATCATCATCATCATCATCATCATCATCATCATCATCATCATCATCATCATCATCATCATCATCATCATCATCATCATCATCATCATCATCATCATCATCATCATCATCATCATCATCATCATCATCATCATCATCATCATCATCATCATCATCATCATCATCATCATCATCATCATCATCATCATCATCATCATCATCATCATCATCATCATCATCATCATCATCATCATCATCATCATCATCATCATCATCATCATCATCATCATCATCATCATCATCATCATCATCATCATCATCATCATCATCATCATCATCATCATCATCATCATCATCATCATCATCATCATCATCATCATCATCATCATCATCATCATCATCATCATCATCATCATCATCATCATCATCATCATCATCATCATCATCATCATCATCATCATCATCATCATCATCATCATCATCATCATCATCATCATCATCATCATCATCATCATCATCATCATCATCATTATCATTATCATTATCATCATCATCATCATCATCATCATCATCATCATGATGATGATGATGATGATGATGATGATGATGATGCTGCTGATGCTGCTGCTGTTGCTGCTGTTGCTGGTGACTGAATGATATTTTCCTTCGAGGAGCCGGTTGATTTTATATCCTCTAACGATGAACAAAGGAGCATATTCTCGAGCATTTCTCGAGTGAGGTTCAACCGATTTTCAAGTGGTTCTCTAATGGGACACACAGTCCAGACATGTGCGATCTTACAAGGAACACACACACAAACACACTCGCATACATATCATAAACACATTCCATCCATCTTTAGTGCAATGTACACAGTTAACTGTACCGAATTGTTGCAAACGTTGATAAATATACTTAATGTTTTCTCCCAAATATTTAATTACTTCTAATGGTGGTTGTAAGTTCCCAAAACTGTCAAATAATATGACACAGAACCTCTCTTAAAATAAGCTACCCAATGCGTACCTCACGATATAGTGGGATTTTCGGTAATTCATCTTTCATATAAACACCCCGAAAATGTTGAATATTTTTAAAAGCAAACCGCATGATATCAAAGTTAGATAATGCCCTTTTGGGTAGCTCACTTAGTAGTTTTTTTGCTTGCGATTTTGTTTTCGATTATTTTTATTAAATGATATATGTACCATACCCTTTTTTGTATAGTTACAATAATACAATCCCTCACCCAACGAAACAGTTTCCATTTTTTTATTATGTCTCTTGTTCTCCTCTAGTTGCTGTTTTGCTATCTTTGCATTGTTAATAGACTTTACTATTGCTGCGCTGCCTGACGCTAAACTACCCACAGCACTAAGTGCTGTTAAAATTGGTACAAGTGATAAGAAGCCACCTACCTTGGGCACATTTATAACCCGTGGAATTACAACATTTTTCCTACAACCCACTGAGTTAGATACTGCTTTGCGTGCAACTTTTATTGCATGAAATATGTCAAGCGGTTTATTTTTTTTCAATTCCTTGGTCGCCTTTTTGATTATTGAAGCAAGAGACATTTTTTCTACTTTCTTTGTCTTTTTCTGTTTTGATCCCATACCAAATTTTTTCTTTACCTTCATCATGTTCGTTACAAAGTACGCTGCTGCTCTCTCACCAAATCTGCTATTCGATGCTTTACACCATCCCAGGCCCTATCAATTAAAACAGAGTCAGCTTTATGACGCTCACTCAAGTCCTTACTTTTCGAATATGCTCTGTCGTGTTCCCTACAAGCTTCATCCAAAGCATTGATTGTAGCTCTGTATCTGGTAAAAGCGCCTCCACGGGTAGAGCGTTTATTATATTGTTTACAAGACCACCATCATCTTAGTGATTACAGTACCTTGCTACCCAACACAATTTGAGATTTAATTGTTGGTCCATCAAATTGTGGAAAAACCAATGTGATGCTTAGCCTCATAGAGTCCAAATGGAGTAAAATTTGAAAATATTTATGTATTTTCAAAGAGTTTATATCAACCGAAATATGAGTATTTGGAAAAACTTATCAAACCACAGGAAGCTAAAAATAACATCTGCTTGTCATTTATTTTCTGTACATTCATGAAAATCTCTGTTTGACATTGTACTTGAAAATAAAATTACTCTAAATAACATATACACATAAAAATTGTATACACTACTTGAGAAAATAAAAATTATTATAAATATTTTCAAGAAAAACCGTTATTTTACTGGGGATTGGGATTGGGATATGTAAACGAAAATTGTTCACACGATCGCAGGTGGTGTCAACTTATTCGAGGTCACCGTAAAATCAAACAAGATCCAACACTCCCATCCCCACAACTTATCACACCACACTCACCCCCAATAGTCTAATTTATTTGTTTATTTATTTACCAAACCCTTTGAACACCACGATCCCTAAACGCCCACACTTCTTTGTTGACCCTCATCAAAACTCTTAATTACCACCTGACATATTTTTTGACAGCTAAATCCATAAATTATCATCTTAATTACCCCATTAATGTCACTGTGCTCGGAACCGGGTAAACATAGTACTAACTCATGTACCTCCATATGAGGTGGCCAGAAACTCGGATCACACAATAACGGAAATGAGTCGGAAGGAACAGTTAATTTAAATGATGCAATTTCTCGAGGAGTTGAGAAATTGAATTTTTGTATGGCTACCGACGCCGTGGATTTTGTGGCGATATAAGCTGTGGCGATATCGCACGAAGTATCGGCAGATAATCGAGAAATGAATAACTGCTTTCTCGGAGCCACAACAGAAAGTAAGGGGGTGTTAGTATTAACAATAATATTGTGAGGAGTAAGTGGTGAGGCAATAAACAGACAATAAGGAATAGAGGAACCGTTCGTGGCCTCAATACACACATTTGGAATCGGAGGTATTAAACAAAATTTTGGTTCGTTCCGCGGATGAACGATTGATACCACTAATTAAAGTAGTTCGACAATATGCTCCTTTGTTCATCGTTGGAGGATATAAAATTAACCAGCTCCTCGAAGGAAAATATCATTCAGTGACCAGCAATAGCAGCATCAGCAGCAAATAACAACAAACCAACAACACACACACATCATGGAATGCACCAACAACACCAACAACACCAACAACTTCAACATTTTATAAAGATTGAAAGACAACCTACCAATCACGATGCAAATGGAGGAAGATTCAACTGAATCTCAGGTGACCGAGGAGGCGTTCATAGACACAAGTGTCTTCAACCTCCTGGATCCAATGACATCCAACAATATGATAACCCAAGAGGACTAAGATGCCCTCCTAGAAGACATTGACGATGGCCCAGATATGCGTGGGACAATTTTGTAACATTTAAATTTAAATAAAAATAAATTCTTAAATAAAAAAATGATTATAAATATATCCAAACAATGCAAAATTTTTTAATTAGAGGTGTTTTAGCTTGGATTTTCAGAATTTTTGGGAATTTTGACTTTTATTTTCAGCTATTATTATTTTTAAAATTTGTATTTTTTACAACAAAGTTTTAATAAAAAAGTCTTTAAAACAAATCAAAGTTGTTTAACTGGGGAGGTGTTTTACTATTAAGCTTGAATTTTAAGAATTTTTAGAACTTCACCTTTTATTTTAAGCTTTAATTTAAGCTTTTATTTCAACTTTTAATTTTAGCTTTTATTTTCAACAATTTTTACTTTTTTTAATATATAAAAAATTTGTATTCTTTAAATAAAATATATGTATATTTAAACAAAAGTTTTGAAACTAAAATAAATAAAAATAGAAATGTATACCATTTTATGAACACAATCGAGAGGACTTTGTTGAACTTTTCAAGATCAATGATGATCTCTTGAAGATCAATGAATAAATATATTTTGAAGGCCAATGAGGACCGAGTGAAGAGCGCCTTCAACTCGCTTAAAGTGAAGAGTAAGTTAAATTTCACATCAAGAAGCTGCTCATCAACACACTGTACAATATCATGAAAGCGAAAAAGGTAAAAGGAAAGTTTGGCACCAACGTGATGGTTGAGCTGGAGAACCATTTCGTTTTCCTCCCTCCTCGATTCAATGCGATTGAAGAGAGCATCCTGGAGCTAATCAAGGAAAATAAATATATACTTACCAGAAGAGAAAATGACAATATAGATTTTGATCTTAAACCAATTTATAATTTTTACACCCGCTACACATAGCGTAGAAGGGTATTATAACTTAGTGCCAACAGAAAATATATGTAACAGGAGAAGGAGGCATCTCCGACCACATAAAGTATATATATTCTTGATCAGCGTCAACAGCCGAGACGATATAGCCATGTCCCTCTGTCCGTCTGTCTGTCTGTTTGAACACCTGGATCTCAGAGACTATAAGACATAGAGACACCAAATTTGACAAAAAGGTTCCTTCATCCCCTTTTCAGATCAAGTTTATTTCAAAAGTTGGATGCCACGCCCCCTTCGCCCAAAATATGCATAAATCGAGAAAAAGTCAAGTTTTTTGTATGTAAATCGCATATAACCCGAAAAGTTATTTGTGTAATGATGTGTAATTTGGTAACCCATCCATAACAAAAGTTATTCGTTAAATTTTTTATCAAAATTGTTGTGCCCAATGCATTTGAACGTTTTAAATGTGTGAATGACCTAGAGATATCAAATTTGGTGACAGTATTCATGTAGCTCTTACGCAGATCAAGTTTATTTTAGATTTTTGCCACGCAACTTTCCGCTCCCAAAAACTAGAAAAGCCGTACTGAATTTTGGTATGCATAATAATAGTTATATTCTCAATGCTTCCTGTAAATTTAGTTGAGATCGAATGAAAAATAAGGAAGTTACTAATGATTCAATTTTATATGTAAAATTCACTAGCAGCTGCTCGCGCTTTGATTGTTTAGTTGACAGTGTGACCATATCGATATTTAATGGATTTAAGCTTTTTGTTTTCTATCGAAATGGGTTGCGGGTATCATACGGTCGAGCACTCTTGACTGTAGCTTTCTTACTTGTTATATTACAAATTGTTTTTTATAAAATGTATATGAATTGTCAATTAGTTCACAGTCCATTCACAACCACTAGAGTGAAATAACCGTTACAGTTCTAACAGCTTGAGTGAATTTAAATTACAATGAATCAATTAACCAAAAGTCGAAGAAAAAGAGAAAAAAATATTTCTGAACTAAAACAACTCAAAACTCAGAACACTGATGGTTTGGAGGAAACATTCGAGCCCATAACAGAACCTTTACATGAACTTGTTAATGACACTAAAAAATTACAGAATATGTTACCCACAGACTATAAAAATGTTAAAACTGAAATGACACCTAAACAAAACGTTAGTGGAGATAACAAACGACATGCAAAAAAGATGAAGAACAAGAAGAAAAAACTAAGAACTAAATATAATGATGACAGTGATGATAATGATGATGATGATGGTGATGATGATGATGATGATGATGATGATAATCAATTCTCTTCTCAGTCAGCAATAGAGGATACATCATTTGTACTCCCGAATCAAGATGTGCTCCATACATCAATGGCGATATTGAGTCAAGTGTACCCTCACACATCATCCTCATTAACATACATACATACAGCTGTACATTTTTGGTTGTGACATTTGGACCATACAAAAATGCAACCAGTCAATTAATGATGGGAAGTAACTACATAAATGTATCTGACAATATAATTTAATTTGAAGATGGTAAAAACTGGGAACTGACAAATGGTTTATATTTGTCGAATCGCTATTAATTTTGTTACAAAAAAAAAATCAACATGTACCAATTTTGTCATCTCTATTGAATACTGTCATCTCAATTGAAATATTGGCATCTCTGTTAAATAAAATGTGTATACCATTTTTGTTTCATCCTTTTTATCTCCGTCTTCTGTTTACTGTAAGAGTGAGTTCAGCAGAGCTTTCTGTTTTGCGTAGCCTCGGCGTGACAACGTGTTAGAAAGAGAGAAAGAAAGCAATCGCGGTGAATTCTATCAGTTGCGTTTCAGACAATGCTTGGATGATACAGTATTGTGAAATAGTTCTGTAGTTGCTGAGCGTCATAGAAGAGTGGTCACGAAATGTCACAGCCGAGGAAATGCACAACTCGCAGCAATATTTCAGAGGCGGCTTTAATAATGGATAGCCACAACTCTATTCCGACATCAGAAGTAGGATCGCCTCACCCCCAAGTCAATCCTGATGACCATTTATGCGCCTTGCTGGAAATGCACTCTAATTGTACTTAGTGCCGTGAAAAATGCGCAGGCGGCCCCAAGCGCGTCCAAATCAGTTGCGTTCTCGAATTTCAACCCTGATTCCGCTGGTTCCAGTGCATCTACCTGGTGTTCTACGGTGGACCTTCCTGGACGGCAGTGCTTTGTTTATAGCGCTAACCAAATCCTTGAAGGGTGGTGCTTCCAACTGGCTCTCATAAATCTGCTTTGCAGGAATGACATGTGTACATATGTACGTGAACGGTTGCCGCATGCAGACGTGTATTACTGGGCTCCGGAATCAAAATAAAATTCACAAGTTTAAAGCGTAGCTAGAGACGTATTGATAAATATTCAACGCGAAAAGACACTCAATGCGATGAAGTCGCACAAAATATTTAATTATTTGATTATTTACCAATTGATTAATTAATATTTACTTATATCCAATAAAACTAAACCGCGGTTAAAAAGATGAGCCAAAGCGACATTCGTAAGCAAATGCAGCGTGAGCAAGACGAGCGCCGGCTCTCTCTGCAACTAAACAACGCGTACTTCTCTTTTGTAGCCGAACCAACCCAAAATTTTGCTGACGCAAAAACGCAGCGGTCAATTACCCCCAACCCGACGAAAGAACTCTTGCATATAGGAAGTGAGCGACCTCGTTCATGCTCTCCGGCATTACCATCACAGATTGCAGAGCGTACTGCTAAACAAGCAAGTAGTGAACTGAGAGACCTGCTCCTACCTACGGAGACTACCACAACAGTCTCTCTGACTACTGCAACTGCAACAACAACATCAACTGTAACGGTGTCGGCTGCCCGCTCGATCCCATCGTCATCAACAAATGCTCTTTTTGTGTCACCGATGACAACAACAAAAGCGCTTTACGAATCACCGATCAAAACAAACCAAACTAAAACAAATACTACGACTACGGCGTTGCCAATAAAACCAAAAGTAAAAAACGTAACTGACTAGCTTGTGCAGACTGGAATGGATCGTTACATACAAATTAAACGGACGTTAAGCCCTTTAAACTCGAATGCAAAAATTATCCGTAGCAGTTCCAGCGCATCTTCAAGCGAGAAGCTCAACAACACCGATAGGTTTGAAATTTTAGCAGACCTTTCGGGCGAACCCGAGGAAGATGTCAAAAAGAAGCCAAAGCCACCAACAATATACATACGGGAGAAAAGCTCCAATGCCCTTGTTAACAAAATTGTAGAGCTTATTGGAAAGGACAACTTTCATATAATCCCCCTTGTACGGGGTAAAATCCACGAAACAAAAGTTCAAATGAAGTCGGAAGATAATTATAGAGTTTTATCGAAGCATTTGACCGACAATAAAATGAACTACTACACGTACCAACTGAAAAGCAGCAAGGGCCTACAAGTAGTACTAAAGGGCATAGAGTCTGATGTAGCACCAGCAGAAATAAGCAAGGCGTTAGAAGACAAGGGATTTAACGCAAGATCGGTCTTTAACATTTTAAACAAGGAAAGGAAGCCCCTACCGCTTTTCAAGGTAGAACATGAACCAGACAACACTTCTCTTAATAAAAACGAAGTGCACCCTATATATAAACTTGGGTTTCTACTACATCGTAGAATCACTGTAGAAGAACCACACAAACGCAAAGGACCAGTACAATGTATGAATTGTCAAGAATATGGCCATACACGGTCATTCTGCACACTGCGCCCAGTGTGTGTAGTTTGTGGAGAGCTTCACGACTCCTCACACTGTCCGTCGAACAAAGGCGATTTTACCACCAAAAGGTGCGGTAACTGCGGAGATAACCACACGGCTAATTACAGAGGTTGTCCAGTTTATAAGGATTTAAAAAGTAGAATCCATCAACGAGTGACTACTTCCCGCTCTGCAAATGCACGGGTTATACCATCTAAATCAAACCCAGACGTATTCCTTTCGAATGCAGCTAGATCGTCTTTTGACTTTGACTCCGAGTCCTCCATAAGGAAAAATGTGACATTTGCCAGTGCTTTTAAATCAGGATTGGAGCTTCCTTCCTCAAGTACATCGCACTTTAAACTACCTCATCCAGAGCCAAATACAACTAAACATTATCAGCCTATGGAGCAGCGTCAAAACATCTTTAAGCCCATGTTCTCTAACCTACAGCAAAGCATAATTGAGTTCCCCGGCTGTGCAGCTGCTCCCGTCTTCGTCGTAATGATCTACCAACCCAGCGATAGACTCAAGCGACGTGTAACCCAAAAACAATTCAATTTGTATTGTTAATTAATGTTTAGTTATAAGATTTGATAACTTATTGTCAGTCTCAACTTAAGAGCAGATCCAATAAATAAAAGCAAAGTATTTAAAAAAAAAAAAAGAAATGACATGACATGAATTCAATTTAAAGAAATGCTCCTACAACAGTTCGAAGGCAATGAAACGCCAGCAGCGATGGTATTTAATGTTTTAAACAGCCGCCCAAATGACGGCGAAAGCCTTTCGCTAAATGGAAGCCGATTGGTTACTACTCTTATGACAAAATGGAAGACAATGACACCAGAAGAAATTGCAGTGTCGGTAGCCTTATCGCATTCGGCAACCATAGATGCTCGGTTGCAACGCACGTTGTTTACAACCACTATTAAGACGCGTAACGAGTTGCATTTTCGTTTGCTAAGCGAAAAGAGCATTCCGATCCGGAAAATTTTGTAAGCAAGAAAGTGCGCCTGCAGACACCTGTTAAATGTCATTTCTGCGGAAAAATGGGTCATAAAATAGCCGACTGCCGCTCCAGGAAAAATAACATGAAGCCACAAGAACCAAGTTCGAGTTCTGCACGATCATCCGAGTCAAAAGCTGGACCAATTACTTGCTACAGATGTGGAAAGGAGGGCCATATTGCATCAGCGTGCCCTAAACGACAACCGATGGGAAGCCAAACCAAAACGGACGAAAAACGCGTTTTAAATGTGTGAATGACCTAGAGATATCAAATTTGGTGACAGTATTCATGTAGCTCTTTTGCAGATCAAGTTTGTTTTAGATTTTTGCCACGCAACTTTCCGCTCCCAAAAGCCGTACTGAATTTTGGTATGCATAATAATAGTTATATTCTCAATGATTCCTGTAAATTTAGTTGAGATCGAATGAAAAATAAGGAAGTTACTAATGATTCAATTTTATATGTAAAATTCACTTGCAGCTGCTCGCGCTTTGTTTGTTTAGTTGACAGTGTGACCATATCGATATTTAATGGATTTAAGCTTTTTGTTTTCTATCGAAATGGGTTGCGGGTAGCATACGGTCGAGCACTCTTGACTGTAGCTTTCTTACTTGTTATATTACAAATTGTTTTTTATAAAATGTATATGAATTGTCAATTAGTTCACAGTCCATTCACAACCACTATAGTGAAATAACCGTTACAGTTCTAACAGATTGAGTGAATTTAAATTACAATGAATCAAGATATTTTAGCTCAATTAACCAAAAGTCGAAGAAAAAGAGAAAAAAAAATTTCTGAACTAAAACAACTCAAAACTCAGAATACTGATGGTTTGGAGGAAACATTCGAACCCATAACAGAACCTTTACATGAACTTGTTAATGACACTAAAAAATTACAGAATATATTACCCACAGACTATAAAAATGTTAAAACTGAAATGACACCTAAACACCTAAACAAAAGGTGCGGTAACTGCGGAGATAACCACACGGCTAATTACAGAGGTTGTCTAGTTTATAAGGATTTAAAAAGTAGAATCCATCAACGAGTGACTACTTCCCGCTCTGCAAATGCACGGGTTATACCATCTAAATCAAACCCAGACGTATTCTTTTCGAATGCAGCTAGATCGTCTTTTGACTTTGACTCCGAGTCCTCCATAAGGAAAAATGTGACATTTGCCAGTGCTTTTAAATCAGGATTGGAGCTTCCTTCCTCAAGTACATCGCACTTTAAACTACCTCAACCAGAGCCAAACACAACTAAACATTATCAGCCTATGGAGCAGCGTCAAAACAACTTTAAGCCCATGTTCTCTAACCTACAGCAAAGCATAATTGAGTTCCCCGGCTGTGCAGCCGCTCCCGTCTTCGTCGTAATGATCTACCAACCCAGCGATAGACTCTAGGGACGTGTAACCCAAAAACAATTCAATTTGTATTGTTAATTAATGTTTAGTTATAAGATTTGATAACTTATTGTTAGTCTCAACTTAAGAGCAGATCCAATAAATAAAAGCAAAGTATTTAAAAAAAAAAAAAAGAAATGACATGACATGAATTCAATTTAAAGAAATGCTCCTACAACAGTTCGAAGGCAATGAAACGCCAGCAGCGACGGTATTTAATGTTTTAAACAGCCGCCCAAATGACGGCGAAAGCCTTTCGCTAAATGGAAGCCGATTGGTTACTACTCTTATGACAAAATGGAAGACAATGACACCAGAAGAAATTGCAGTGTCGGTAGCCTTATCGCATTCGGCAACCATAGATGCTCGGTTGCAACGCACGTTGTTTACAACCACTATTAAGACGCGTAACGAGTTGCATTTTCGTTTGCTAAGCGAAAAGAGCATTCCGATCCGGAAAATTTTGTAAGCAAGAAAGTGCGCCTGCAGACACCTGTTAAATGTCATTTCTGCGGAAAAATGGGTCATAAAATAGCCGACTGCCGCTCCAGGAAAAATAACATGAAGCCACAAGAACCAAGTTCGAGTTCTGCACGATCATCCGAGTCAAAAGCTGGACCAATTACTTGCTACAGATGTGGAAAGGAGGGCCATATTGCATCAGCGTGCCCTAAACGACAACCGATGGGAAGCCAAACCAAAACGGACGAAAAACGCGTTAACCTATGCCATGTTGCTGAGTCAATTGGAACATTGATTTCATCCGGTGAGTCGTATCCATTTTGCTTCGATTCTGGAGCCGAGTGTTCACTCCTAAGGGAATCTATGTCATCATTAAAGGGTATTGGAAATAATACTGTCACTAGTACATTACAAACTTTGTCAAAAGTGATTATAAGTGAATACTGTCTTGAAGTCCTTTTTCACGTAGTAGTTAACAGTTGCATTAATTACAATATAATAATTGGTCGAGAAATCTTAAGTCAGGGATTTAGTGCTACGATAACAAATGATGAAATCAAATTATGTAAGACTAAGTCTGTGCATACCGTTTCTGCTTTGAAAAATAATGTCAATCTTGTTAATGTGGATACCGAATTGTGTGGTGTAGATAAAGAAAATTTGTTAGATATTTTACATGAATTTTCAAAATCGTTTATGGACGGATTTCCGAAAAGCCGCGTCACAACTGGCGAGTTAGAAATACTTTTAATTAACCCAATTAAAACTGTACACAGACGACCATACAGGCTTAGTATAGAAGAAAAAGAAATAGTGAGAAATAAAATTAAGGAATTGCAAATACAGTTGCTGAAAAATAACTCTTGCCGCTAATTAGCGATCAAATATCTAGGCTACGTGGAGCAAGATTCTTTAGTTGTTTGGATATGGCCAGCGGGTTCCACCAGATCCCTATTAATCCAAATTCGATTGAGCGTACAGCGTTTATGACTCCAGAGGGCCAATACGAATTCCTAACTATGCCGTTTGGGTTAAAAAATGCTCCGCCTGTATTTCAGCGGGCAATTATAAAAGCGATAGGTGAGATTGCCTATTCTTACGTAATCGTCTATATGGACGACATCATAATTATTGCACAAACCAAAGAGGAAGCATTAACAAGGCTAAGAACGGTTTTAAAAATGTTATCACGGGCTAGGTTTTCTTTCAATATTTCCAAATGCTCATTCCTTAAATCAAGCATTGAATATCTTGGGTTTCTTGTTAGTGAGTGTGAAATCCGACCAAATCCACGGAAAATACAAGCATTGGTCGCCTTACCCCCTCCACAGTCCGTGACCCAAGTAAGACAATTAATTGGCCTTGCCTCTTATTTTCGACAATTGATATGAGCTTGTGTAATGGCCCCATATAAAATAAAACAAATACGGGTTGACTGACTGCACTAAAAAGCCACTCGCACTAAAGTTGGAACTAACACTAAGAGTGCACCGTTGGTAAGACTATGCAGTCATTCGACTTTGACATTCAGTATAGGCCAGGTGCTAAAATGGCTCATGTTGATTTTTTTCGCGTAATCCCATATGTAAGCCGGCTAAGACAATTGCTCATACAGGCATAGAAAAGAAGCATATCCTATTAGCTGAAATTACAGATAATTGACTTTTGCCGAGCAACAAAAAGATTCAGAGATTTCAAATATTGCATCTTAAATTCAAAAACAATGAACTCGACGAGAATTTAGCAGGAAGTTATGAATTGCGCTCAAAAACTCTTTTTCCATAAAATACAGCAAAACGGAAAAAATAGATGTCTTCCAGTTGTCCCAAGACCTTTCAGATGGTCGGTAGTAAACCATGCGCATGAAGCAATCGTACACTTAGATGGGAAAAAACGTTAGGCAAAATGTACGAATTTTTATTGGTTTGAGCATATAGCCAAGTACGTCCGTAAATTTGTAGACAATTGCATTACTTGTGTACCAACCAAAAACCTCCTTCGGGAAAATTGACAATCGAACTCCACCCAATACCCATGAAGAGATTCCAGAAGGGGCGTGGCATCCAACTTTTGAAATAAACTTGATCTGCGTAGGGAATGCAGGAGCCTCTGTGCCAAATTTGGTGTCTCTATGTTTTATAGTCTTTGAGATCCAGGTGTTCATACGGACACAGACGGACAGACGGACATGGCTATATCGTCTCGGCTGTTGACGCTGATCAAGAATATATAAACTTTATGGGGTCGGAGATGCCTCCTTCTGCCTGTTACATACATTTTTTGTTGGCACTAAGTCATAATACCCTTCTTCTAGCAGGTATACAAATTTTAAGGTTGGCGATTATGTTCTACTCAGAAATGAAGAGAGACACCAAACGAAGTTAGACCAAAGATTTAAAGGTCCATTCCTGGTGACAGAGGTGATGAAGGGAGATTGCGGCGTTGTCTAAAGTCTTTGGTGAATAAGCGGACATATAAGTATGCGCATGAAGCTTTAAGGAGCATGCTGACAGAAGAGATTCCTAAGGAATTGGATATGTGTCGATGTGACTGAAAACGTCGAAAGACGTTAGAGATTCCTTGGTGGATTCCAATGAGAGCGAAGACGCTGAAAGATGTTTGTCAGAGATTCATTGGTGGATTCCAATGAGTTAGAAGACGTGCAAATAGACGAGCACGAATCCGTTTGAGGACTCAGGCGAATAATCTGCGTTGATGGATTTCAATACGCGTTAGTTGGGACGCCAAAACCTTAGGTGAGCCCCATGTCGAATTGCCAGTGCTAAAAGGTACACGAGTTAATGTATTGACTTATGTGATGTCTGGTGATCGGCATTGCGGTGTTTCTCTGGGCTGTCCATGTACAAAGTTAACATATCTTTGGTATCCGCATTCAGTCTTCGTAGTATGGGTTTCCTTCTCACTTCTGTCAGTTAGGTTGGTCCGCATAATAATAATAATAATTGTAATGTGGACTATGAAAAGTTACGTTTAACTAATACTTTTGGTTTATTTTGGATGGACTCTTTTCAGACTGAGTTACTTTATTTTGAATCTTTTGTTACACACGAGGAAGTATGATGGTCAGGAAAGCAGTGTCGAATCGCTATTAATTTTGTTAAAAAAAAAACAACGTACCAATTTTGCCATCTCTATTGATAACTGTCATCTCAATTGACATATTGGCATCTCTGGCATCTCTCCTTTTTACCTCTTCTGTTTACTGTAGGAGCGAGTTCAGCAGAGCTTTCTGTTTTGCGTAGCCTCGGCGTGACAACGTGTTAGAAAGAAAGAAAGAGAGCAATCGCGGCGAATTCGATCAGTTGCGTTTCAAACAATGCTCGGATGATGCAATATTTTTGATAAAAACTAATGTATATCGAAGAAACTTTCATGTGGACAGTTGAAAGGAACAAGAGCACATAAATATACGAAAATTATAAAACCACTTTTAGCGAAAACACCTACTGCCGAGTCTACACCCTTAATATGAATAAACCCAATTATGTATACTGGGATGATCCAAATGAGTTGGTTGAACGACTGCAGCTCTTAATAGCCTCTCAATCAGCTGGAAATACAAATCATACTAATGAAATTATATCAATAATTGAAGAATTGACAGAGGTTCAGATTATACGCTAAGTTATTTAAGACTAAGACAATTGCTCATACAGGTATAGAAAAGAAGCATATCCTATTAGCTGAAATTACAGATAATTGACTTTTTGCTGAGCAACAAAAAGATTCAGAGATTTCAAATATTGCATCTTAAATTCAAAACAATGAACTCGACGAGAATTTAGCAGGAAGTTATGAATTGCGCTCAAAAACTCTTTTCCATAAAATACAGCAAAACGGAAAAAATAGATGTCTTCCAGTTGTCCCTAGACCTTTCAGATGGTCGGTAGTAAACCATGCGCATGAAGCAATCGTACACTTAGGATGGGAAACAACGTTAGGCAAAATGTACGAATTTTATTGGTTTGAGCATATAGCCAAGTACGTCCGTAAATTTGTAGACAATTGCATTACTTGTAAACAAACTAAACCTCCTTCTCTCGGGAAAGTTGACAATCGAACTCCATCCAATACCCAAGGTAGAGATTCCATGGCACACGATCCATATGGATATAACGGGAAAATTAAGTGGCAAGAAGGATCAGAAGGAGTATATTATCGCACAAATAGACGCATTTACGAAATTTGTTTATTTGCACCACACGGTAAATATTAATAGTGAAAGCTGTATAGACGCTTTAAAATCCGCAATATCTATATTTGGAGTACCAACACGAATCATCGCAGATCAGGGTAGATGCTTTTTTTACAGGCCCGCGTTTTAGTGATTTCTGTTCCATGCAAAAATCCAATGAACATCTAGTTGCAACAGGAGCTAGTCGACCAAATGGACAAGTGGAGCGCATTATGAGTGTGCTAAAACGTATGTTAACTGCCATTGAAAGTAGCCAGCGTTCTTGGCAGGGTGCACCTTAGGACATACAATACAATCGTCTATAAATTGTACAACAAATCGAGTAACTAAAGCTAGTCCTCGTGAATTACTAATTGGAAAAGAATCCAGACCTTTTAATATGTTACCAATATGTGAAGATAATAATAAAGTTGATGTAAATTTTGTAAGAAATATGGCAAAAGAAAATATGGAAAAAAATGCATTGTATGCTAATGCTAGATTTGATTAGAACAAAGCTAAATTTAACAAGTAAGAAAGCTACAGTCGAGAGTTCTCGACCGTATGATACCCGCAACCCATTTCGAGAGAAAACAAAAAGCTTGAATGATATTTTAACAAAAAATATACCACAGAATATACTAAAATTTGTTTTTTTGTATATAGATATTTTTTTAAATCCATTAAATACCGTTATTGTCACTCTGTAAACTAAACAAACAAAGCGCGAGCAGCTGCAACAGAATCACAGGAGTCATTGAGAATATAATTATTATTATGCATACCAAAATTCAATGCTCTAGGTCTATTATTACGGCTTATACAGTTTTTGGGGGCGGAAAGGGGCGTGGCAAAAATCTAAAACAAACTTGATCTGCGTAAGACCTACACGAATACCGTCACCTAATTTGATATCTCTAGGTCATTCACACACTTAATACGTCCATATGCACTGGGCACAATAATTTTGATAAATAATTTAAACGAATAACTTTTGTTCTACTCATCCGATTTGTACCCTAAAATTACAGGGTATATTAAGAGTATAAAGCGCAGATGGGATACCAAATAACCACATAATTACACAAAGAACTTTTACAGTTGTACGCGATTTACATAAAAAATAACTTGACTTTTTCTAGATTAATGCTTATTGTGGGCGAAGGGGGCGTGGCATCCAACTTTTGAAATAAACTTGATCTGCGTAGGGAATGCAGGAGCCTCTTGCGCCAAATTTTAGGTAGTCTCTATGTCTTATAGTCTCTGAGATCCAGGTGTTCATACGGCACAGACGGACAGACGGACATGGCTATATCGTCTTGCCGTTGACGCTGATCAAGAATATATATACTTTATGGGGTCGGAGATGATTCCTTCGCCTATTACATACATTTTGTTGGCACTAAGTCATAATACCCTTCTCTCTCAGCGGGTATAAAAATTTTAAGGTTGGCGATTATGTTCTACTCTAGAAATGAAGAGAGACACCAAACACAGTTAGACCAAAGATTTGCCGGTCCATTCCTGGTGACAGAGGTGATGGAAGGGAGATCGGTATGCTCTAAAGTCTTTGGCGAATAAGCGGACATATAAGTATGCGCATGAAGCTTTAAGGAGCATGCCGACAGAAGAGATTCCTCAAGGAATTGATATGTGTTGATGCGGGACTGAAAACGTCGAAAGACGTTATTGAGATTCCTTGGTGGATTCTGTCGGAGAGCGAAGACGCTGAAAGATACGTCAGAGATTCATTGGCGGATTCCAACGAGTTAGAAGACGTGCAAATAGACGATCACGAATCCGTTTGAGGACGAGGACTCAGGCGAATAATCTGGGGTGGCGATGGATTTCAATACGTTAGTTGGGACGCCAAACCCTTAGGTGAGCCCCATGTCGAATTGCCAGTATAATAGGTACACGAGCACGTTGACTTATGTGATGTCTGGTGATCGGCATTGCGGTAAGCCGATGGGCTGT
>JAWNOW010000157.1:0-11208 GCA_035045625.1 Drosophila formosana | reverse complement strand
CAAAAAAGTAAAAACTATAAAATCGACAAAATCATAAATCTCTTTTAATTAAGAAATCGACAAATTTGGAAAATTGTAAATTTCGTTGAATTAAAAATATAGAGAAAAATGCAAAAATTCCCAAAAATTCAAAAATCGACAAAAAATTTAAAATTTCGAAAAATTTCCGAAATTTAAGATAAAAGAAATTTTTTTCAAAATTGTAAAAACTGTTAAATCGACAAAATCACGAAGCTCTCTAAATTAAGAAATTGTCAATATTGGAAAATTTAAAAATTTGTTGAATTAAAAATATCAAGGAAAATTCAAAAATTCCCAAATTTCAAAAATCGACAAAAATTTAAAATTTGGAAAAATTCCAAAATTTGATAAAAAAAGAAGATAAAAAAGAAGTTCTTTAAATAAAGAAATCGTCAAAATTGGAAAATTGTAAAATTTGTTGAATTAAAAATATCGAGAAAAATGCAAAAATTCCCAAAATTCAAAAATCGACATAAATTTAAAATTTCAAAAAATTTCCGAAATTTAAAAAAAAAGAAATTTTTTTCAAAATAGTAAAAACTGTAAAATCGACAAAATCACAAACTTCTTTACATAAAGAAATCAAAAAAATTGGAAAATTGTAAAATTTGTTGAATTAAAAATATCGAGAAAAATGCAAAAATTCCCAAAATTCAAAAATCGACATAAATTTAAAATTTTGAAAAATTTCCGAAATTTAAAAAAAAAATTTTTTTTTTCAAAATAGTAAAAACTGTAAAATCAGACATAATCTCAAAATTCTTTAAATTAAGAAATCGTCAAAATTGAAAAATTTGTTAAATTAAAATTATCGAGGAAAATTTAAAAATTCCCAAAATTCAAAAATCGACAAAAATTTTAAATTTGGAAAAATTCCAAAATTTGATTAAATAAGAAATTTTTCCCAAATTAGTAAAAACTGTAAAATCGACAAAATCACAAACTTCGTTAAATATCGAAATCGAAAAAATTGGAAAATTGTAAAATTTGTTGAATTAAAAATATAGAGAAAAATGCAAAAATTCCCAAAAATTCAAAAATCGACAAAAAATTTAAAATTTTGAAAAATTTCCAAAATTTATGATAAAAGACAAATTAAAAACTTTAAATCACAAAATCAGAAGCTCTCTAAATTAAGAAATTGTCAAAATTGGAAAATTGAAAAATTTGTTGAATTAAAAATATCAAGGAAAATTCAAAAATTCCCAAATTTAAAAAATCGACAAAAATTTAAAATTTGGAAAAATTCCAAAATTTGATAAAAAAAGAAGATAAAAAAGAAGTTCTTTAAATAAAGAAATCGACAAAATTGGAAAATTATAAAATTTGTTGAATTAAAAATATCGAGAAAAATGCAAAAATTGCCAAAATTCAAAAATCGACATAAATGTAAAATTTCGAAAAATTTCCGAAATTTAAAAAAAAAAGAAAATTTTTTCACAATAGTAAAAACTGTAAAATCGACAAAATCACAAACTTCTTTAAATAAAGAAATCAAAAAAATTGGAAAATTGTAAAATTTGTTGAATTAAAAATATCGAGAAAAATGCAAAAATTCCCAAAATTCAAAAATCGACATAAATTTAAAATTTCGAAAAATTTCCGAAATTTAAAAAAAAAAAGAAAATTTTTTCAAAATAGTAAAAACTGTTAAATCGACAAAATCACGAAGCTCTCTAAATTAAGAAATCGTCAAAATTGGAAAATTGTAAAATTTGTTGAATTAAAAATATCGAGAAAAATGCTAAAATTCCCAAAATTCAAAAATCGACATAAATTGAAAATTTCGAAAAATGTCCGAAATTTTATAACAAAAATAAATTTTTTCCAAAATAGTAAAAACTGTAAAATCGACAAAATCAGAAACTTCTTTAAATAAAGAAATCGTCAAAATTGGAAAATTTTAAAATTTGTTGAATAAAAAACAATCGAGAAAAATGCAAAAATTACCAAAATTCAAATATCGAAAAAAATTTAAAATTTCAAAATATTTCTAAAATTTTATAAAAAAAAGAAATTTTTTCAAAATTTAAAACTGTAAAATCGACAAAATCACAAACTTCTTTACATAAAGAAATCAACAAAATTGGAAAATTGTAAAATTTGTTAAAAAAATAAATATCGAGAAAAATGCAAAGATTCCCAAAATTCAAAAATCGACATAAATTTAAAATTTTTAAAAATTTCCGAAATTTTGTAAAAAAAAATTGTTTTTCAAATTAGTAAAAACTGTAAAATCGACAAAATCTCAAAGTTCTCTAAATTAAGAAATCGTAAAAATTGGAAAATTGAAAAATTTGTTGAATTCAAAATATTAAGCAAAATTCAAAAAATCCCAAAATTCAAAAATCGACAAAAATTTTAAATTAAGAAAAGTTTCAAAATTTTATAAAAAAGAATTTTTTTTCAAATTAGTAAAAACTGTAAAATCGACAAAATCACAAACTTCTTTGAATAAACAAATCAACAAAATTGGAAAATTGTAAAATTTTTTGAATTAAAAATATCGAGAAAAATGCGAAAATTCCCAAAATTCAAAAATCGTCAAAATTGGAAAATTGCAAAAATTGTTGAATTAAAAATATCAAGGAAAATGCAAAAATTCCCAAAATTCAAAAATCGACATAAATTTAAAATTTTTAAAAATTTCCGAAATTTTGTAAAAAAAAATTTTTTTTCAAATTAGTAAAAACTGTAAAATTGACAAAATCTCAAAGTTCTCTAAATTAAGAAATCGTCAAAATTGGAAATTTGAAAATTTTAAAATTTGTTGAATAAAAAATATCGAGAAAAATGCAAAAATTCCCAAAATTCAAATATCGAAATAAATTTAAAATTTCAAAATATTTCTAAAATTTTATAAAAAAAGAAATTTTTTTTTAAAATAGTAAAAACTGTAAAATCGACAAAATCACATAATTCTCTTAATTAAGAAATCGAAAAAATTGGCAAATTGTAAAATTTGTTGAATTAAAAATATCGATAAAAATGCAAAAATTCCCAAAATTCAAAAATCGACATAAATTTAAAATTTTGAAATATGTCCGAAATTTAAAAAAAAAAATAATTTTTTTTCAAAAAAGTAAAAACTATAAAATCGACAAAATCACAAAGCTCTCTTAATTAAAAAATCGACAAATTTGGAAAATTGTAAATTTTGTTGAATTAAAAATATAGAGAAAAATGCGAAAATTCCCAAAAATTCAAAAATCGACAAAAAATTTAAAATTTTGAAAAATTTCCGAAATTTATGATAAAAGACATTTTTTTCAAAATTGTAAAAACTGTTAAATCGACAAAATCACGAGCTCTCTCAATTAAGAAATTGTCAAAATTAGAAAATTGATAAATTTGTTGAATTAAAAATATCAAGGAAAATTCAAAAATTCCCAAAATTCAAAAATCGACAAAAATTTAAAATTTCGAAAAATGTCCGAAATATTATAACAAAAATTAATTTTTTCCAAAATAGTGAAAACTGTAAAATCGACAAAATCACAAAGCTCTCTAAATTAAGAAATCGTCAAAATTGGAAAATTTTAAAATTTGTTGAATTAAAAATATCGATAAAAATGCAAAAATTCCCAAAATTCAAAAATCGACATAAATTTAGAATTTCGAAATATGTCCGAAATTTAAAAAAAAAAATTGTTTTTTTTTTCAAAAAAGTAAAAACTATAAAATCGACAAAATCATAAATCTCTCTTAATTAAGAAATCGACATATTTGGAAAATTGTAAATTTCGTTGAATTAAAAATATAGAGAAAAATGCAAAAATTCCCAAAAATTCAAAAATCGAAAAAAAATTTAAAATTTTGAAAAATTTCCGAAATTTATGATAAAAGACATTTTTTTCAAAATTGTAAGAACTGTTAAATCGACAAAATCACGAAGCTCTCTAAATTAAGAAATTGTCAATATTGGAAAATTTATAAATTTGTTGAATTAAAAATATCAAGGAAAATTCAAAAATTCCCAAATTTTAAAAATCGACAAAATTTTAAAATTTGGAAAAATTCCAAAATTTGATAAAAAAAGAAGATAAAAAAGATGTTCTTTAAATAAAGAAATCGACAAAATTGGAAAATTATAAAATTTGTTGAATTAAAAATATCGAGAAAAATGCAAAAATTCCCAAAATTCAAAAATCGACATAAATGTTAAATTTCAAAAAATTTCCGAAATTTAAAAAAAAAAGAAATTTTTTTCACAATAGTAAAAACTGTAAAATCGACAAAATCACAAACTTCTTTACATAAAGAAATCAAAAAAATTGAAAAATTGTAAAATTTGTTGAATTAAAAATATCGAGAAAAATGCAAAAATTCCCAAAATTCAAAAATCGACATAAATTTAAAATTTTGAAAAATTTCCGAAATTTAAAAAAAAAATTTTTTTTTTCAAAATAGTAAAAACTGTAAAATCAGACAAAATCTCAAAGTTCTTTAAATTAAGAAATCGTCAAAATTGAAAAATTTGAAAAATTTGTTAAATTAAAAATATCGAGGAAAATTTAAAAATTCCCAAAATTCAAAAATCGACAAAAATTTTAAATTTGGAAAAATTCCAAAATTTGATAAAATAAGAAATTTTTTCCAAATTAGTAAAAACTGTAAAATCGACAAAATCACAAACTTCGTTAAATAAAGAAATCGAAAAAATTGGAAAATTGTAAAATTTGTTGAATTAAAAATATAGAGAAAAATGCAAAAATTCCCAAAAATTCAAAAATCGACAAAAAATTTAAAATTTTGAAAAATTTCCAAAATTTATGATAAAAAAAAAAAAACAAAATCACGAAGCTCTCTAAATTAAGAAATTGTCAAAATTGGAAAATTGAAAAATTTGTTGAATTAAAAATATCAAGGAAAATTCAAAAATTCCCAAATTTCAAAAATCGACAAAAATTTAAAATTTGGAAAAATTCCAAAATTTGATAAAAAAAAGAAGATAAAAAAGAAGTTCTTTAAATAAAGAAATCGACAAAATTGGAAAATTATAAAATTTGTTGAATTAAAAATATCGAGAAAAATGCAAAAATTCCCAAAATTCAAAAATCGACATAAATTTAAAATTTCGAAAAATTTCCGAAATTTAAAAAAAAAAAGAAATTTTTTCCAAAATAGTAAAAACTGTAAAATCGACAAAATCACAAACTTCTTTAAATAAAGAAATCAACAAAATTGGAAAATTGTAAAATTTGTTGAATTAAAAATATCGAGAAAAATGCAAAAATTCCCAAAATTCAAAAATCGACATAAATTTAAAATTCAAAATAAAATTAAAAAAAAAAATTAAAATTTGAAAAAATTCAAAATTAATAATAAAAAAAAAAATTTTTTTCTCAAAATAGTAAAAACTGTAAAATCGACAAAATCACAAAGTTCTTTAAATAAAGAAATCGTCAAAATTGGAAAATTGAAAAATTTGTTGAATTAAAAATATCAAGAAAAATTCAAAAATTCCCAAAATTCAAAAATCGACAAAAATTTAAAATTTCGAAAAATTCCAAAATTTTATAAAAAAAGAAATTTTTTTCCAAATTAGTAAAAACTGTAAAATCGACAAAATCACAAACTTCTTTAAATAAAGAAATCGATCAAAATTGGAAAATTGTAAAATTTGTTGAATTAAAAATATCGAGAAAAATGCAAAAATTCCCAAAATTCAAAAATCGACATAAATTTAAAATTTCGAAAAATTTCCGAAATTTTATAAAAAAAGAAATTTTTCAAAATAGTAAAAACTGTAAAATCGACAAAATCACAAAGTTCTTTAAATTAAGAAATCGACAAAATTGGAAAATTGTAAAATTTGTTGAATTAAAAATATCGAGAAAAATGCAAAAATTCCCAAAATTCAAAAATCGACATAAATTTAAAATTTCAAAAAATTTCCAAAATTTTATAAAAAAAAATTTTTTTCAAAATAGTAAAAACTGTAAAATCGACAAAATCACAAAGTTCTTTAAATTAAGAAATCGTCAAAATTGGAAAATTGTAAAATTTGTTGAATTAAAAATATCGAGAAAAATGCAAAAATTCCCAAAATTCAAAAATCGACAAAAAATTTAAAATTTTGAAAAATTTCCGAAATTTAAAAAAAAAGAAATTTTTTCCAAAATAGTAAAAACTGTAAAATCGACAAAATCACAAAGCTTCTTTAAATTAAGAAATCGACAAAATTGGAAAATTGTAAAATTTGTTGAATTAAAAATATCGAGAAAAATGCAAAAATTCCCAAAATTCAAAAATCGACAAAAATTTAATTTGAATTAAATTTCGAAATTTATAAAAAAGAAAATTTTTTTCAAAATTGTAAAAACTGTAAAATCGACAAAATCACAAAGCTCTAAATTAAGAAATTGTCAAAATTGGAAAATTGAAAATTTGTTGAATTAAAAATATCAAGGAAAATTCAAAAATTCCCAAAATTCAAAAATCGACAAAAATTTAAAATTTCGAAAAATTCCAAAATTTGATAAAAAAAGAAGATAAAAAAAGTTCTTTAAATAAAGAAATCGACAAAATTGGAAAATTGTAAAATTTGTTGAATTAAAAATATCGAGAAAAATGCAAAAATTCCCAAAATTCAAAAATCGACATAAATTTAAAATTTCGAAAAATTTCCGAAATTTTATAAAAAAAAAGAAATTTTTTCCAAAATAGTAAAAACTGTAAAATCGACAAAATCACAAACTTCTTTAAATAAAGAAATCGACAAAATTGGAAAATTGTAAAATTTGTTGAATTAAAAATATCGAGAAAAATGCAAAAATTCCCAAAATTCAAAAATCGACATAAATTTAAAATTTTGAAAAATTTCCGAAATTTTATAAAAAATTTTTTTTTCAAAATAGTAAAAACTGTAAAATCGACAAAATCTCAAAGTTCTCTAAATTAAGAAATCGTCAAAATTGGAAAATTGAAAAATTTGTTGAATTCAAAATATCAAGCAAAATTCAAAAATTCCCAAAATTCAAAAATCGACAAAAATTTTAAATTAAGAAAAATTCCAAAATTTTATAAAAAAAGAAATTTTTTCAAATTAGTAAAAACTGTAAAATCGACAAAATCACAAACTTCTTTGAATAAAAGAAATCGAACAAAATTGGAAAATTGTAAAATTTTTTGAATTAAAAATATCGAGAAAAATGCAAAAATTCCCAAAATTCAAAAATCGACATAAATTTAAAATTTCGAAAAATTTCCGAAATTTTATAAAAAAAATAAATTTTTTTCAAAATAGTAAAAACTGTAAAATCGACAAAATCACAAAGCTTCTCTAAATTAAGAAATCGACAAAATTGGAAAATTGTAAAATTTGTTGAATTAAAAAATATCGAGAAAAATGCAAAAATTCCCAAAATTCAAAAATCGACATAAATTTAAAATTTCGAAAAATTTCCGAAATTTTATAAAAAAAAAATTTTTTTCAAAATAGTAAAAACTGTAAAATCGACAAAATCACAAACTTCTTTAAATAAAGAAATCGACAAAATTGGAAAATTGTAAAATTTGTTGAAATAAAAATATCGAGAAAAATGCAAAAATTCCCAAAATTCAAAAATCGACATAAATTTAAAAATTAATTTAAAAATTTTTTGAAAAATTGTAAAATCAAAAATTTCTTTATTAAAAATAGTAAAAACTGTAAAATCGACAAAATTCTCAATAAAAATATCGAGAAAATTAAAAATTCCCAAAATTCAAATATCGAAAAAAATTTAAAATTTCAAAATATTTCTAAAATTTTATAAAAAAAAGAAATTTTTTCAAAATTTAAAACTGTAAAATCGACAAAATCACATAATTCTCTTAATTAAGAAATCGAAAAAATTGGCAAATTGTAAAATTTGTTGAATTAAAAATATCGATAAAAATGCAAAAATTCCCAAAATTCAAAAATCGACATAAATTTAAAATTTCGAAATATGTCCGAAATTTAAAAAAAAAAATAATTTTTTTCAAAAAAGTAAAAACTATAAAATCGACAAAATCATAAAGCTCTCTTAATTAAGAAATCGACAAATTTGGAAAATTGTAAAATTTGTTGAATTAAAAATATAGAGAAAAATGCAAAAATTCCCAAAAATTCAAAAATCGACAAAAAATTTAAAATTTTGAAAAATTTCCGAAATTTATGATAAAAGACATTTTTTTCAAAATTGTAAAAACTGTTAAATCGACAAAATCACGAAGCTCTCTAAATTAAGAAATTGTCAAAATTGGAAAATTGATAAATTTGTTGAATTAAAAATATCAAGGAAAATTCAAAAATTCCCAAATTTTAAAAATCGACAAAAATTTAAAATTTGGAAAAATTCCAAAATTTGATAAAAAAAGAAGATAAAAAAGAAGTTCTTTAAATAAAGAAATCGACAAAATTGGAAAATTATAAAATTTGTTGAATTAAAAATATCGAGAAAAATGCAAAAATTCCCAAAATTCAAAAATCGACATAAATTTAAAATTTTGAAAAATTTCCGAAATTTTATAAAAAAAAGAAATTTTTTCCAAAATAGTAAAAACTGTAAAATCGACAAAATCACAAACTTCTTTAAATAAAGAAATCAACAAAATTGGAAAATTGTAAAATTTGTTGAATTAAAAATATCGAGAAAAATGCAAAAATTCCCAAAATTCAAAAATCGACATAAATTTAAAATTTTTTAAAAATTTCCGAAATTTTATAAAAAATTTTGTTTTTCAAAATAGTAAAAACTGTAAAATCGACAAAATCTCAAAGTTCTCTAAATTAAGAAATCGTCAAAATTGGAAAATTGAAAAATTTGTTGAATTCAAAATATCAAGCAAAATTCAAAAATTCCCAAAATTCAAAAATCGACAAAAATTTTAAATTAAAAAAAAATTCCAAAATTTTATAAAAAAGAAATTTTTTTCAAATTAGTAAAAACCGTAAAATCGACAAAATCACAAACTTCTTTGAATAAAGAAATCGAACAAAATTGGAAAATTGTAAAATTTTTTGAATTAAAAATATCGAGAAAAATGCAAAAATTCCCAAAATTCAAAAATCGACATAAATTGAAAATTTCGAAAAATTTCCGAAATTTTATAACAAAAATAAATTTTTTCCAAAATAGTGAAAACTGTTAAATCGACAAAATCACAAAGCTCTCTAAATTAAGAAATCGTCAAAATTGGAAAATTTTAAAATTTGTTGAATTAAAAATATCGAGAAAAATGCAAAAATTCCCAAAATTCAAAAATCGACATAAATTTAAAATTTCGAAAAATTTCCGAAATTTTATAATAAAAAGAAATTTTTTCCAAAATAGTAAAAACTGTAAAATCGACAAAATCACAAACTTCTTTAAATAAAGAAATCAACAAAATTGGAAAATTGTAAAATTTGTTGAATTAAAAATATCGAGAAAAATGCAAAAATTCCCAAAATTCAAAAATCGACATAAATTTAAAATTTTTAAAAATTTCCGAAATTTAATAAAAAAAATTTTTTTTTCAAAATAGTAAAAACTGTAAAATCGACAAAATCACAAAGCTCTCTAAATTAAGAAAATAAAATTCAAATATCTGAAATAAAATTTAAAAATTTCAAAAAATTTCTAAAATTTTATAAAAAAAAGAAATTTTTTCAAAATATTAAAAACTGTAAAATCGACAAAATCACATAATTCTCTTAATAAAGAAATCGAAAAAATTGGCAAAATTGTAAAATTTGTTGAATTAAAAATATCGATAAAAATGCAAAAATTCCCAAAATTCAAAACTCGACATAAATTTAAAATTTTGAAGTATGTCCGAAATTTAAAAAAAAAAATAATTTTTTTTCAAAAAAGTAAAAACTATAAAATCGACAAAATCACAAAGCTCTCTTAATTAAAAAATCGACAAATTTGGAAAATTGTAAATTTTGTTGAATTAAAAATATAGAGAAAAATGCAAAAATTCCCAAAAATTCAAAAATCGACAAAAAATTTAAAATTTTGAAAAATTTCCGAAATTTATGATAAAAGAAATTTTTTTCAAAATTGTAAAAACTGTTAAATCGACAAAATCACGAAGCTCTCTAAATTAAGAAATTGTCAAAATTGGAAAATTGATAAATTTGTTGAATTAAAAATATCAAGGAAAATTCAAAAATTCCCAAATTTTAAAAATTGACAAAAATTTAAAATTTGGAAAAATTCAAAAATTTGATAAAAAAAGAAGATAAAAAAGAAGTTCTTTAAATAAAGAAATCGACAAAATTGGAAAATTGTAAAATTTGTTGAATTAAAAATATCGAGAAAAAATGCAAAAATTCCCAAAATTCAAAAATCGACATAAATTTAAAATTTTGAAAAATTTCCGAAATTTTATAAAAAAAAATTTTTTTTCCAAAATAGTAAAAACTGTAAAATCGACAAAATCACAAAGCTTCTTTAAATAAAGAAATCGACAAAATTGGAAAATTGTAAAATTTGTTGAATTAAAAATATCGAGAAAAATGCAAAAATTCCCAAAATTCAAAAATCGACATAAATTTAAAATTTTGAAAAATTTCGAAATTTATAATAAAAAAATTTGTTTTTCAAAATAGTAAAAACTGTAAAATCGACAAAATCACAAAGTTCTCTAAATTAAGAAATCGATCAAAATTGGAAAATTGAAAAATTTGTTGAATTAAAAATATCAAGCAAAATGCAAAAATTCCCAAAATTCAAAAATCGACATAAATTTTAAATTTCGAAAAAATTTCCAAATTTTATAAAAAAGAAATTTTTTTCAAAATAGTAAAAACTATAAAATCGACAAAATCACAAACTTCTTCAATAAATAAAGAAATCAACAAATTGGAAAATTGGCAAAAAATTTTGTTGTGAATTAAAAATATCGAGAAAAATGCAAAAATTCCCCAAAAATTCAAAAATCGACAAAAATTTAAAATTTCGAAAAATTTCCGAAATTTGATATAAAAATAAATTTTTTCAAAATAGTAAAAACTGTTAAATCGACAAAATCACGAAGCTCTCTAAATTAAGAAATGGTACGAAAAATTGGAAAAATTTTAAAATTTGTTGAATCAAAAATATCAAGAAAAATTCAAAAAATTCCAAATTTAAAAATCGACAAAAATTTAAAATTTCGAAAAATTTCAAAATTTGATAAAAAAAAAATTTTTTCCACAATAATAAAAACTGTAAAATCGACAAAATCACA